>KI576289.1:6899-19876 GCA_000500245.1 Cronartium ribicola 11-2
CTTCGAGGAGGGGGTGTCAGGAGTGCAGGTGAGGAGCGATCGGAGGTCGGTACGAGAGATCTTAGTCGAGAGAATTGGGCGCTCGAAGGTCTGGGTTTGGTGGTGAGGAAGAAAAGGTTGGATGAAGTGGCTGAGCCAGTGACTGATTGGGCTGGTGTGAGACAGCGTGAATGTTGGGCGACGTTATTGTTGGGGAGATGTATCGGAGGGTGCTATAGGCAGACAGAAAGTGAAGAGATTCAGCTCAGACGTCGAGCTATTTGAGGTAAGCAAAGGAAGGACAGACTGAGGTAGGTGATAGGGTGAGAACAGGATAAGGATCAAGTTTCTTATTAGTCTCGACTTCCAACTTGGATTTATCGTCGTCGTCCAGGTTCTGATCGAACTCAAGAATCGCATCTAGCCTCGTCCCATAGTCGCCTTCCAGTGCGTCCTCGTCATCAAACACTTTAACGTCCTTTCCATCGTACACAAACTCCTCCTCCTCCTCGTTATCCTCTGGGGTGCCATACTGAAAACTCTCGCTCTCATTATCGACCTGAGGCTGTGAGAGTGAGTGGTTGAGTCCGTTTGAATGATGGCGACCATTTCCGTTGGAAGTAAGTTCATGAAAGCGTTCTTGGTATGGTCTTTGGACTTCTTCAGCAGCAGTGTGTTTTAAGTTCAATAAGTCTTCATCATCATCGTCCTGAACCGGTCTTGTTGTTTGTGTGATGTGAGTTGTTGTTTTCACTTTCGGCAGTTCAGTGGTGGATGGCATTCTTCATGAGAGGTGGGTGAGTGAGAGATTGAGCTGGTTGTTATTTGTGTCACACGACAGTATCTCACGTAGTGTCGATCATCGGAAATCGAGCCTAGTACCACCTGTACAGTTCCAAATCAATTGGCACTTTGGTACAGCTTCTCATTGCGCTGTTGGTGTAGCGGTTAGCATTGAAGCCTTCCATTGAGAACAGCTTTAGTCCTGGGTTCGAATCCCGGACAGCGCAAGTTTTTGCTTTCTGTTTGTGAAGCTGTCTTTTTTACCAATCACTAATATTTTTGCAACCCTTTTCTGCTTGTGGCCAACTTTCAAAATTTTTGGGAAGGGTAAACTTCACTATGTCATATAGGCCTTGGCAAGCCTATGTAAAAATAGAAGGTCAAGGGTGTGAGCACTTTTAATATTTTTGACAGTTTACAGTACCAATTCCAAATGATCAAAGTCAAGATGAGCAGAAACATAATTCTAAGCCTTTTTGGAATTTAGCACAATCACCACAGTGCATTGGATCAAAGCTACTTGTGGCCCTTGTCCTAGAATCTTTGATAAAGTGTGTAGGCTTCTTATTTGGTTGCTTCTTGTTGATTCAGTCTGCACTGATATGACCTTTTGTACTTTCTCTACACAAATAAGGGTCCACTCTTACCTACTACTATCTTGTTCCTCAACTGGGCTTTTTTTTTTTTTTTATGATCTTGGATTTGTGTTTCTCTCTTTACTATTACATCAGGCTCTTAAGTAGGTTCTGATTGTCAGTCTATAATAAAGGTTTTCATGGTTTGCATTCTCTGAAGTAAAAAAAAAAAAACCCTGCATTGAGCTCTGTACACAGACACCACCACAATGAAAGCACTTCAAACCAAGTTTATCCCAGACCTGAGCATTCAAAGAGTAATGTACTCAGCAGGACCCTGAAAATATCTAGGATGGTTGAAATTGGTTTTGTATCCAACATTCTTTGCCAAGGTCCTTCAAGCTGAATCTTACTGGATTGATAAACAAAAAAGATTCATTCAAGAATCTACAGCAAACTCTACTACAAAAGTAGATAAAAGGGGAACTTTTAGCATAGTATAGTAAAGATGAACTTAGGAAAACGGACTTTACATTTGAGAACACCTCCCGGAGCTTTCCAGGTTCCTATCATACCTACCTCCAAAAATTTCTTTCTGTACAAGTTGGCTTAGATCTAGAATCAAATGATCAATTCGAAACCAATTTGACTTGATTTCTAGGACCTGAGGCAATCAATTCCCTCTGGGAGGGACATTTACCAAAAAAAAATAAAGATAAGACAAAAAGATTTCTGTACCACTCCAGAATCTCCATGTACGACATCAATCAATCAAAAAAAAAAAAAAAAAGTTAATCAACACTGTTCAAATCTAACCTCGATCTCAAGTTCTACTGGGGTTGTGAAATCTTTTGAACCTCTCAAAATTGTCACCGAGCCATGCTGAATGTTCAGATCCAAAAAATCACGCATACAAAAATATTAACGAATGTGAATGGCTTGGACAAGTGAAATGAATCACCACTCACGACGCTCGCGCACCTTTTCAATATCGTGTCCAAGACGTCCCGCGCGGCGTCGAATAAACTAAAGATGATCCATCATTCAGCAGAAACATAGACACATTTCCCTAAAGGGGTGGGAAGTCAATGCCAGGCCCAATCAAGAAAAGTAGGCTAATAAAGGATGATGATAACCTCACCTTTCTTCTTCTCTCTCAAGTGTGGAGGAGGTAACTGCTCAAACAAGATAGGATTTAATCAGTCCGTATTCAGCACATCAGGGAATGGGAACTCAAGTATAGTGAGATGAAAAATACCCAATTGCTTTCCCCTAGGGGAAATGCATAGGTACTTCTGGTGATTTTTGAGCAAAAAAAAAAGGGGGTGTGTCAGCACGAGCTTTTCCAGACCTTCCGCTGCTATCGAGAAAGATATATTTCCACTTTGGCTGCTCAAAATTTGATGCCACTATCGCCCTCATTAGTGGTGACCTGAATTTGGATATAAAGATAAGGACAGACATTCAGATGTTTTGGTCAGTGTAGTTCCTTGACAGGTATGATGAGCACCTGAACTCGGGTTAACAAGTATCGGTGGGTGGGGTGATTTACCTGACAATCAGAGCAAGACTTTTGGTTGCAGGGTACGAGTGCGACTACATGACCATCCTCGTTCACTTTGTATCTCTCTAACGCTATAAATGATATCCACCGCAAGAAAATCGGCTGGCAACCACGGGCAATGAAGGATGGTTCAAGGACTGCGGCACAAAATAAATATAGACAGGAGATGATTTTCGAACTTGTGACTATTCTTGGGAATTGGTTTGTGGGGCAAGCTGCAAGTGAACGGGTCATCAAATTCGGCTTGAGCACTGTAGGCCAGAACGGAGAAAAAAACTATGTTCTTGTGAAACTAAACATTATGTGGGAATATGAGAGGGGTGTTTTGAAATGAATTAAATGTCGCTTGAATGATGGAATCGTGCTCAGTGCTGTTGAAAGATAAATTTTCAGATAGGCACCTTTCTTTCTGATGCCGGACTCGTTGGTTTTCTAGTACGGCCTTCAACTGGATGACTGTGTGGTCCCCGTCGCGGGTCGCCTGTGATACTTTGACCACCTTTTAGCTTCTGTGAAATGATCGAGCAGCTTACCCTCAATTCCAATCCGATAAAACATAATCCAAAACAAACACCTCGCCAACTTCCAACGGGAATGCTCAAGCAGGCTTTTCGAAGCAGCTGGAAGAGTCCATGACCTGTTCAAGTCATAGTTTGGCGCCTGAGTGTGAGCGCACGGGTTACATTTTTGGCACAGGCAGGGTATCGGGCTCAAGAAAGACGATCAAAGCGTGTCCCACATGTGCACTATAGCAGAATGAAGGCAATCACAAGTCTTAAGAGCTGACTTGGGAAGCACTAAACCAGCTTGAAGCAGTCAAGAGATATAATACGGAGGCGAATCGTCTGTGTACTCACCACAAAATCCTTTCTAGTCTGCGATCTCACTTTGGCAAGAGGCACGGTCAGCCTGCCAAGCGTGCTTATGGTGGTCGCATTTGATCAGGTTAAACAAGTAAACCGCTGCGTGCATGGAACGTTTGAAGGTGAGATGCACAGTCTACTTGTAACTGACACTGCATTGTAAACATCAACTCTTTTCAGCAAGATCATAACAACATATTAACGAGTTTCTGAAGCATCTAGCGATGGCTTTATTAAGTTGAATCAAGTAACAAGCTCCTAACTTTCTTCGTACAAAATGATAAACTTGCTTAAAAATACTTCTGAGACGTGAAGATAAGACTATTTGTCCATGTTTTGTGCATCAACCCCTTAGTCTCAGGGTAAGATGCCTTTCTTTCGGAGCTGGAGCGCACCCAGAACAATCAAAAATGAGGAAATGAGGTTTTTACGGAGACAGAGATTTGGAAGCAGGCTCACCTCCGCTTCTTCCTCCAACTTTATCTGCTCATCGATCACTGCTCCCTTACTCGGTTTGTTTCCATGCTGCTTCGCCAGCTCGGTCGGCGCTTGACCCTTGTCAGGGATATTGGGATCCGGGTTGTGGTCCGGATCAGAATTTTTTGAAAGCTCGGACTCGAGCCTATTAGCGATAGATCGCCCATCTTTGGAGTCGTTAGCGAGGTGGGAGTGTAGCTGACCGGCCTCGAACCTACTCGGCTAATGGATGCTGTCAGCCTCTGCTGATGAACTTGAAGCGGGAGGAAGATAGGGACGGACGGACCTTTTGAGCGTCCAAGTCTTTTTGAGACTCATTGCGTTGGTCTCCATCGTTGGTGTGGGCCATGTATTGGGCTAGATGAATCACAGATCAGCAAATGATATGGTACTTGCAAACAATCTCCAGGACAGACAACCGAGAAGGAAGTTTACATTGGGTGGACATAGCGTGACTTGCGAGTGACGCAGTGGTGGTGGTGGAAGTGTTTGAGGATGAGGTTGGTTGTGTTCTTGTAGTTGGTGGTTCACAATGAGAGCGTAGGGCTCAATCCTGGACGCGTTCCGCTTTTTGATGATGCATGACGTCATGTGTCAATGTGACATCATGGTTACACATCGTACTGTATCCTCCAACAAGTGGTGGCCTGGCCCTGATGGGGCCGGTACAGGCTCGCTGCTCTGGGTCTTTGACCTTTGCCAGCCTTACCCCCGTTGCAGTGATGACAGCTGGGAAAGTCCGTGGATTGTGTAAAGATTTTATTTCAGAGTGCAGGAAGGCCTAACTAGGGTCTATTTGAATGACCAATGTCATCATCAAAAGACTTCAATGAGTTAGCAGGAAGGTAATTAGAAAGAGAAGATTTTCATGCACACTATAGAGAGGTACTGGAACAACTGACGCCTCCAACCAACAACTGGCAAGGAAACAGGATCACGAAGGTTGGAAGCACAAACCAAAAGCTTACAGAAGAACAACTATTGTCATAGATTTTAGCCAATGACTACATTTTGAACTTCAATTTCTGACCATGCCTGTGTAGAGTGTGGTAATGAAAAGGCTCATATTAGTTACCTTTCTGATACATAGGAACATATGGAGAATATTCTCCAGTAATGCACTGCACACTCATATGATGTAACCTTTTTGGACTCCTTATGATCTGAAAAAGGTGTTTCACTTGTATTTTTAGACTGAAGCAGGAGAACAGGAAAGCCAAGTGTGCTTGGCTAGTAAAAGGAAAGAGAGAGGTAAAGGGAAAATGGAACATTTACCAAATTTAATGGGAAACTACGAAAACTCTCAAGCGCATTGGAAAGTCAAACAAAACTTCCCCAGTACAACAAAAGAACCAAGAATGTCTTTCATTGTTATTGATATGTATTGATTTTGAAAGCGAGATGTGTTGCATAGCACTTTCTTTCTTATATGCCATTCCAGTGTACCCAAGGTACGTGCTATGAGTCATGCACGAAAGACAGTAAGCACAAGAGTAAATAGCAACCTGTATGAGAGATGAAGATTCGAACTGATGAAGAATTTTTATTCCTCAAAGGACTGCAGAAGTTATGTTATACTTGAGTGAAGACTGAACTCTCATAAATCTACCATTTGTCTCTTATTTACACGGATATGAGCTATAAGTAAGATGGAAGAGGTTTCTAACTGGTATAGTGGTTTGAAAAACTACAACAAAATTAGATACAACGAGAGACAAGGAGACAGAAGGCTTAACTCAAAGGGCAACTTAACCTCAACAAGGTGTAACGTGATATGAAACAATGATTCTCGATGAGTTCTCAAATCTTTACAAATGATCTTGATCAGATTTAGTGAAGCAAAGACTTTTTTAGAATGTACCACAGAATCTACGGAGCATGAAATATCCTCAATCACCACAGGCTGCCTGTCCAATTGTGTCAAGAGTAGTGTTTGTAGACTTTTCGAGAGCGGTATATAGCATTAACCTTACCGGAATTGCATAAAATACATGTGTTCGCCATCACCCGCCTATGAAGAAGTGTGTTTGAATCCTGAAGAATCGTGCTTGGACCTCCTTCAAAGGAGATTTCCCTTGGTCATACTTCCTAATTGCTTACATTGGGAACATCTCACAGTGAACATTCAAGTGATACGGTGGCAGATCACTTCACAAACTGTTATACATATAAGGCCTCATTGAAAACGTGCATCAATAAACATAGCAGTCGTGTATAAGTCTCCCAAGTGCTGATAGACCTGAACAGTTAGAATTACATATGAGCTACCATTCATCCTCGATGATGGTCAGGCCCTTGGGTTCGATTACAGGTACATCAGGAGCAGAAAGGTCTGCAATCAGACTGCTGGGCGTCGGATCAGCTATCCTTTTCTTCTCGGCTTCATCCCCGTCACTCTCATCTTCCTCGTCATCCTTATTCAGAGACTTGAACGTGATCCCTTCCGCGATCGGGGCTGCTCCCAACTTTCGACGTTTCTGCTGGCTGTCAGACCCTTCGTTCGAATCTTCGTCACTCTCGCTATGAGAACCTCCAGCAGTGGCCGCGGTTTCGGTTTGAGTATCCTTCTTTTTTACTCGATGCTGCTTTCGCTTCTGGCGCCGTGCACGGTTCTTGTTGGTCTTCGACTCTGCCTGAGCCTTTAGTTCGGCTTGCTTGGTTTCAAACTCGATTCGCTCCTTTTCCTTCACATACGCAAGTGTTTGAGCAGTCTCAGCACATAGTCCAAAAACCATTCACTCAATCATCCTAGATAACGTAGAAATCTTATCCCAAACCTTTAGCTCATGCTCATCCATCAATCGTAGCCGCTCGTATTCTCGACGTCGGCTCTGTTTGTAGACGTGGAACTCGCCCGATCCAGCACCCGCCGAACTACCTTGAACGTTCTGCAGGGGTTGGTTCCAATCGAAAGGCCAATCCTGGTGAGTGAGACTGTCTAGGAAAATAGGTCTTAGCCAGCCAAAACTAGCGCACCTTCATCATCTCTCTTGGCGCACGTAGGTTTTTTTCCTTTGGGGGTTTGGGTAGCTGGATCTCTCGCGTCGGCTCCTATTGGATACGAGTGTGTATGAGCATGTGATTTCAAAGCTTTCAAAATCGGTAAAAGGTTCACCTGAAGTAATCTGGCCACTTGAGCTCGTTGTTTCTCTAACGGAGTTGGGGCATGTTTATTTGCTGGTAAGAACTCGGGATCGAGCTTTGGCTTCTTGCGCTTGGCGTCATTTGATGGGCCATCGATGGAATCTTTCCTAGAGGTGAATCGGACGTTGAGGGTTTGGAGGGCGTGATGAGATGAGAGGAAGAACGGACATTTGCTCACTGATTTTCTTGTAAGGATGGGCTCACGGTGCGTCGGATCACCAGTTGCCGCGGGCGAGAGGTCTCACCGTCAACCCAGTATAGAGAGGCACAACCACGCACTGGCGCACTATGCGATGACCGCCCCCCTATGCGGTGAGCTCAGTGGCCATGCACGCACCCCACTACTTCGTTTGTGAAAGAAGTTGACTTCAGCAAGCAAGCCCTCTCCCACTCCCTTGCACAAAATAGTCTCATATAGTCTCTCCCGGACGGCTACGAGAACAATGGCGAACGTGAACTTGAGCATCCAGCATGACGAACGCAGTTGAGTGGTCATCTATCCTCCAGCTATCAATCTTGGCTAAATTCTGACTATCCACTATTAATTACATCACCTAATAGGTCCAATTCTGAATGGAGAAGGGCAGCCACAACAGGTCTTTTCAGAGCCGGCAAATCCATCCAATCAATCAACTTCACATTCTCTACCGTCAGCTGGTGAGCTAGACTAAATTGAGGCGTAGTGTACGGTCCTTCGTTGACGAAGAATTGGAACCGATCAGCCAAGCTCAAATTTCGCTCGGCTGCTCGTGCCGTTGCAGCGGCCCAAAGAATTGTCTCGGGTACCGGTTCACCATCCGCCGAGGTCCAACGCCCTCCACGGTATCAGTGGGCCTCCGCCTGCGAAACCGAGCCCGGTGTGAATCCTCACCAGCCTCAACCACATCTCTCTTATCTTGCCAATGTGCCTGTCACTGTCGATCTGGTCGATTATGCTGAGGATCGGGCCGAGTTCGCGCACTTCAAGCCAGCAGACCGGATAGAGCTTACCCGTTTCCAAACTCACCTTGCTCGCCCTCGTCCGTCCTGGTCCCGCGTTCGATGGATCAATGTCAACGTGAGTGGCTGATTTTTTTTATCACCTAATGCGGCCCTGATGGTCAGACTTACTGGTTCGCTCTACTGCCCAGGGCCTGAGTTGGGATGTGATCAAATTGCTGGCGATCCAGTACCAGCTCCACCCGTTAGCTGTGGAGGATTGCGTACATACGTCGGCTCGATCGAAGAGTGAGTATTACAAACACCACCTCTTCGTTCATGCCGCCGTCCACACGCTCGTCGATAGCGACACCGACGCGGAGATCTGTAGGCCCAAGTCCAAGAACCAGGCTTGCAAGAAGTCAACCCAATTCGGGCACGATTCTGATCCACTCGAGAATGGGACGGTCGTCGATCCGGATGTTGATCCCAGCAATGGTACGGATACGGATATCGGGGCCCACGAACGTCGTCAAGCGTCGTCGACCACAATGGATCTCGGTTCTGTCACTAGCCCAGTGATGGCGGGAAAGGTCAGTTTGTGCTTGGCTTGCGCGTGCTTCAGCAAGTTATAGTAACACAGACGTTCTCTTCCCCCCCTTTTACCAAAAGGAAGTCTTTGATGCTGAGCGGGAGGTTGTTCGACGGCTGACCAAAGACTACAAGGTCCGCATCCACGCCGAAAAGCTCTCGATCTTCCTCCTCCGAAACGGTTTGTCGCTATCATTGTCCCGCTTGCCGACGGTAATCGAGTGGCTAAGGCTGTGCGATTCACGCAGGTACTTTGATCACCATCTTTTCCCATGACGGGTCACGGACGGTCGTGCCCTTGCTTGATCGACTTCGCTCATCAGATACGCTGCTGCGATCGAGCTCGGATGCGTCAATGCTTCTACAAGCCGTACTCGACATCATTGTTGATCAGGCATTGGATGTCGTGGAAGCGTTCCGGTCTCGACTTACGAGCTTGGAAGCTACCGTGCTCGTGAATCCAAAGTTGGACACCGTCCGCCATCGTGAGTGGATAGCTCTTGCTGACTGCTCAGTTGTGATACCGTGATGTGATTTCCAACGTCCGCTCCTGCACTTTGCCAGTCCACGTACTTTCAGGCGAACTCTTGTTACTCAAGAGGACGCTTACGCCACTCTCGAGCTTGGTACATGGGATTAGGAATCACGACCCAAGTGACGAGAAGTTCGCCAGTCGAATGAACACCCTGAGGTCTTCATCCGCATGTGCTTTCGATCTCTGGGATGACTCGCAGTCAATGATGACCAACCAACCGACTCCGGTTGGCTTTGTGTCACCACAGGCTCGCGTAAGTCCTTTACCTTTTTTTCACCATCACCCGTCACTCGCTGTGTCTTATGGGTGTTTGGGAAGTGTAGGTTTATTTGTCGGATGTCTTGGATCATATCGACAGCTTGCTAAGCTCGTTAGAATTGTTTAGCGGATGGGCCTCAAATCTGGTCGACTTCACCTTCAGTTTAGTCTATCTCATCGTTACCTCTTTCTTAGCCCACTCCTGTTTATCCATTGATCTTTTTCGCCCTCGCTTGCTTGATATCAAAACAGATGCGATGAGCTTCTCCACCAACGAATCCATGAAACACCTTAGCATTGTGACTATTATTTTCCTTCCGCTAACATTCTTGACCGGATATTTTGGTATGAACTTTGTTGAATTTGCTGCAATACAAGGCTCCGATCTTTTGTGGGTCACTTATATACCTTCACCCATAAAATGGTTCTTTTTTCTCTTTTCTTTTTTTTTTTTTTTGGCTGACCAAGTTCTATTGTTTGGTATAGCTTTTGGAAATTGGCTTTACCTATTACCTTCCTACTAGTGCTTGCGTTCACGTACGATCGGTTATTGAGAAGTTTCCACGTTCAACGTACCGCCCTCATGCTCAAATCTGGACAGAAAGGGTAATCAGATCTGAACAGATTCGGCTCTTTTTTTTTTTTTTCTTTCTTTCTTTCTTTCTGACCGCTCAGGGTATTTTATTTGGCATGTGACAGAGATTGGTCCTAGAGTACTATATAGATATCCATTTTGGAGTGTTTGGGTTCATGTCAATTTTTTGGATTAAGATGATCACTATCTTTGATATTGTTGATGCAATTTAATACATTTTGTCAATCTAACGGAGGAATGGTGGGCGCTATGAGATGTAGTGGTGGAGTGAGTTGTTACACAGTTCGTACCTGTCACTGTAATGTCACATTCGATCGATCGCCTCATTCGTCATCCCAAATCCAATCCCATTTCCAATTTCCAACCACACGCAACATCTCACCCAACCTCAACCTCAACCTCACCCCTCATGAAGCTTACCTTCAGTAAGTCCATCCCACAACCACATCCCACCAACACCTCAACACATCCTCGGAACTGATACCATCACTCACTTGGACTTCTTGCCTCCCCTTTTCAGAAACACTCCAGAAGCAGCAGTTCGTTCTCGATGTCGAACCTTCCACCTCGATCGCTAACCTCAAACTAGCTATCAAAGAATCACAAGGTTTCGAACCTGACCAACAAAAAATCATCTTCAGTGGTAAGGTACTCGTTGATGAAAAGACGATCGCTGAGATTGGCGTAAAGGAGAAGGACTTCTTTGTGGTCATGCTCATCAAGGTCTCTGTCTAAACTCCGCTTCTCTTCTATCGATCCCTTGAGAGATCATCATCATTTGTTTTCGATCAGACCACCTATCAAATTCTCACTCGCGTTTTTCTTTTTTCTTTTTTCACTTTCTTTAGCCCAAGACAGCCCCTACTGTACCCGCTCCATCGACTTCCGTCACAGCACCTTCCACAAGCGCGCCTGTTCCCGAACCTATCCCCGCTGCTCCTACATCCACTTCAGCTGACCCAATTGCTGCTACAAGTCCTCCTGCCGATACTTTGGCTGCTCCTACGCCCGGGACCCAAGATCCAGGCTTTCTGACTGGTTCGGGACTACAGACTACCATCGATGAGATCGTTAACGGAATGGGATTCCCTAGAGAAGAGGTTGTGAAAGCGATGCGAGCTGCTTTTAATAATCCGGACCGAGCAGTAGAATATCTAATGACGGTGAGTTTTTTTAATTTCGTTATAGGCCACTAAAAATAAAACTAAAAAACTTAATCCATGGTCTGTTTCCTTCGCTCTCGATGAAAGGGTATTCCGGCAGGTTTGGACGCCTTACCACCTTCGGCTGCTCCCCCAGCTGGCGCCGGTACTGCTCCTGCTCCTCCTACTACTACTACTGTCCCTGGTACAGCTCCCACAGCAGCCACCACTACTGCAGCATCTCGAAATCTATTCGAAGCAGCTGCCCAACACGTAGCTCAACAACGTCAACCAACCGACTCCACTGCTTCAGTTCCTACAACTGGAGTTACACCAACTACTACTACATCAAACACATCAAGAGTACTAGAAAGTTTAAGAAACAATCCACAAATGATTCAATTAAGACAATTAGTACAACAAAATCCAGCTCTCTTACAACCTTTTATGCAACAATTAGGACAATCTAATCCTAATCTGTTAGCACAACTATCATCAAACCCTGAACTTTTGATGGGATTCTTAAGTGAAGGAATTGAAGGAGAAGGAAATGAAAATGAAAATGGTGAACAACAATTCATTCAAGTTAATGAAGAAGAAAGGCAAGCTATAGATAGATTAGTTGGTATGGGATTCGATCGTCAAATGGTCATTCAAGCTTATTTTGCTTGTGATAAAAATGAGGAAATGACTGCTAATTATCTAGTCGGTGAGCATTTTTTCAAAAAGAAATCGGGGTTTTTTTTTTTTTGGTTTGAGAGAGATTTATTGATTTCTCTTTTCTTTTGTCACAATAGAACATGGTTTTGATGATTTTGACGAAGCTGGACCGGGTGGTGTTTAAGATGCTCTAAAACATCCAAAAAAACAAAACAAAACAAAAAACTTGATGTAACTTTTTTTTTTTGGTTCCTTGAGGGTAGCTCGTTGTTTGATCATACTACGTGAATGGTAATGATGATGTGGTTTTTACACTTTATTTTCATTATATCATATAAGTAAGTGTCAGTTTAGAAACAAAAAGATAAGAATGAATTTATTTATTTTTTGAAAAAAAAAAAAACATATTTTATGCGGTCCACATTGAGTTATTATTGTTTGATTTAATACTTTGGGAAAATACAATTGAGTAACAAGTGATTTTTTTTTTATCGAAATTGAACATACTGTACCTTTGTCATTGGTATAAAATGTAGTGTAAGTGTATGATGAGAGTATCTAAATATAAAAAAAATCACGAAATTGAGTTTTTTATTGTTGTATAATTATTTTTGATGATATAGTGAGATTCGATTTTTTTTTCATATAAATACTAAAAATGAAAAAAACAAATCTTATTGGAAGAATTTGGAATCCATTTCATCTCTTCATCTTATGTACACTTATCGAGATTAGGAATCTCTAGGTCTTCCTAAACCATATGGTTCCCAGAAGACCAGTGTTTGGGGTATAGTGTAACAATTTCAGTTTTTATGTAATTTACATGAAATTTCATTGAGAATTTTCCGTGGTATACATGGCTGAAATTGTTACTCGACATAAAAGACTGTAGA
>KI576294.1:1858-12938 GCA_000500245.1 Cronartium ribicola 11-2
TGCAGGGCTCAGAGTTGTTTTGTGGCAGATCCTATTGTATATAGTGGGGCCTCTGCTCGCCATTTTCTCCCCATCAGTTCATCCATCCATCTGAGGCAATAAGTATTTTTCAACTCCACCAAAAATTGTCATCCTGGTTCTCCACAGTCCAACAAGGGTGAGTCTTTGAGGGTAAGTACCTAGGGTAGGTTAGGGGCGCTTCTAGGTCCTTTCTGTCCAAAACCCCCAATACAGGGGCACTTTTACCTTTTCGTAAGTCCAAAGCTGCCCTACAACAAAAGGTGACATTTGGTGCGCATGACAAAAGGTGCACACAACCACAGGCTCTTGGTAAGCTCTCCACGCAACAAAAGGCGCGTGTGACACCCTGAATGGATACTGGATGTTGTAGAGGTTTGTCTTCTTGAATCTTCCAAAATCTTCTAAAAAAGGCGCGCATGACCATAGACTTGGTAAGCTCTCTGTGCAACAAAAAGTGTGTGCAACAAAAAGTGTGCCTGGCCTGTAGACTTTGTGTGGACGTCATCGAAGTTGCTAGGGGGTAAAGTAAGGGTGCAGAATCCAAAAATCAAGGTTTGGAGGCTGTAGGATCAAAACTACAGGTGCTTTGGGGTATGACACCCTGTAATTGGTAGTAAAAGGGTAGTACTATGGAATCTCTGGCTATGGACATTGTGTGGACATCAAGAAGGTTTGGTAGGGTCAAGTCAACACCTACAAATCCATTAGAGGTGGTCCTGTCATTAGGAGATAAGAAGTACAGGAGGTGCGCAAGCTGTAACACTGGAATTTTCAGTGCGTAGGTGGGTTTTGGCCAGATCTCAGGCTTCTAGCAAAACAACAAAGAGCCCAGGACACCATTGGGCTTGGAAAAATTGGGTGGATACTTTAAACAACTGTGGAAGAAGTATAAACAAGGTTTGAAGAGTGCAGAACTCTGGTAAGAGACTTTGGCTATTCACGTGGGGACTCAAAGTTTTTTGAGAGGTTCTCTGAAGTTCAAAGGCATGTAGATTTTAGCTTGGCAGCTGTGTAGGTGTTTTTGGGTGTGGTTTTAGTGCAATATCTGTACACCAGTGATTGACCCAGGTGTAACGAGGAACCTCGTGTCAAGTCATCTGGACAAATTTGGAGCTCTAGCAGTGTTTCTTGAGATTAGGAATCTGTCAACAATCTGGTCAGCAAGGACGCGGACTTGAAGATCTTCCTAGGTAGAAGTTGGGTTGTGATTGTGCTCAGTGCTAAAGTTTTTATCTTTCTCTTGTGCTCTTTGGGATTCTTTTGGATCTCTTTAAGGCTCCACAAATAGTAGTTTCTCGGCAGATTTCCTAGGATGAGGGCAGCTTCCTAAGCACCCATCTTGCCATCAAAGCTTCCTTTCTTTTGGTGGTGGATTTCCCCTCTTCTGGCTCTGCCAAAAACTCTTGGAAGTTGGAGTTTGACACTGGTGAACCACTTAAATCATCATGAACTTTATCATCCTCAGATAACGTTGATTTACAATGTTCAGCTGCTTTAGCATTTGCTGAAATTACAGAGAAAGATGTAAGAGAAGTAGGTAGGGACACCATAGAACCTATTATGTTCTTATTACAATCCCATGATACAGAATTTCAACATGCTGCTTTGGCTGCTTTGGGTAACTTAGCTGTTAATAGTTTAGTTATTTTCTTCTTCTTCTAGGGTCTGTATTTAGGAACATTTGTCTCAAGGCAGGATCCCAAAAATTACTTGACAACACACCATGTGATTCAGGATCTAAACCAGTAGCAAGTGACCAATGATGGAAATTGAGGCTTGAGACCTTTTTCATGAATTTCCTTCTCTCCCATTGAAATTAATAATGGGGTCAAGTTTTGATCCAGATAGTCTGCCCTAGTTCCCAACGGGGTCATGAGTTCATCAGACTGGGCTAGGTGAGTTGGAGTGAGAGAGCAATCACCTGAGGCCGTCAAGTGATACCACAATTACAATCTTTCTGAAACAATGTGTGCCATTGAAAAGTGGAGCTGTCATGTTAGCTTTCTTAAAAGAGGGCTTGAGTTCAACGTCATTCCAGGCCCCACCGTGACCTGCCCAATTGGCAGTTTTGGAAGTGATGCTCCCAGGTGGCCCTAATGGCCAACCCTGTGTGGATTACAGTTGCACCACAATATAAGTTGAGAGTTTCCGTAGATTGACCCAGAGGAAAAATAAATACAATGTTGGTTTGTATATACAAGGTTTGTTTTCATATTGATCCCAAGCAAAAACAAGTGGAAATTTACAGTGTTTGTTTTTGTATTGATCCCAAGTGAAAACCAGTCTGGTAGGTTGGACACTCAGACTTTTCAGGGGACAGACCCAGGGACAAGTGTACAGGTTGTATAGTGGCTGTGTGTACAGTGGTGTACACTCAGCCACTATACATCCTGTACACGTTGGTTCTCATCATTCTTTTTTCCAGGTCAGCCAGGTTCTTTTTTTTTTTTTTAAAAAGTGTGATTTTGTATTACATATGTAACACACCAAGTGAGAGACTTATGTATAAACTAGCTTGATCTCTGTATCAATACCAATAAATTAGTAGGCTACTATAATGATTGGTGCACCAATCAGGAATAGTACAGAAAGACCACAACATATTGATTGATTTTGTATGCTTCTTTATTTATCCTCAGTCAGATTAACTTATACTAAGCTCTTATTCCACTACTCTATGGTACCAGAAACATTCTGTCAGCCAAAATGCCAAATCCACTAATACAGATTGGGATGGTCTGTGTGTGAGGTTCTGGAAAATTCCATACCCTGACCCTATCACCCACAAGTGAGCCGTTGAACTGCCACCCATCTTTTCTCTCAAAAGGGCCTGAGCCCTGCTGTGGTTGTCCCCTCATGCTCTTGTCAGTCTGTGTGAAAAAAAAACCCATTTTTGCTTATTTCTGAATTGATTCTCATGTCTCAAAAATATGATCCCAACTGTCCTTTCAATCTCCCAACTGGGGCTGCTGGGAACAACACAATCACACCCCCTGTACCAACCCTGCCCTGGAATGTGAAATTGACTCAGTCATCTTCCAAATGGTAACAATGTGTCTGAAAACACACATGAGTTATGTGGTAAGTCTCCATATTTGACCCTACACCCCCTCTGAAAATGTCATTTTTCATCACTTGCCTGTGTGTAGCAAATGGAAACCATGCACATTTTTAAGCACCCGCATAAAAACTGGTGCCACTCGCAATGGACCACTATTGACAGGGGTTTGTTTTCTAGGAAGCAGGAGCCGGTTATCCAACAACAAGTGTATGTTGCCAAACCTGCACCTTGCCCAGTTCATTGACATGCTGACTTACCCCTTTCTTTTTGTGTGTGTGTCCAGCTTTTACTCCCTCATTATGCAAGAGGATAAGTGCCTCTTTGGCCGCCAGTTCGGAGCAACATATGACGAACTGACCCCTTTGGAGGACTTTGGGATGCCAACTGAAGAGCATATTTTGGCTGAGGCCGTGGCCATCCAAGCCCTTATTTCCCCACAGTGACTTGATCCCCTTGTCCCCCATGTCTTGTGTTCTCTCTGCTCCCACAGTTTTTGCACCCCCACCAGTCATTTTAAAAAGATGTTCCCATTAGTGAACGTGTCTAATTGTGCTGCCTGCAAACACCAAATCCTGACCCCTGTTACTCATATTTTGACAACCAATGTCCTTTACTTTATATCTTTAGTCAATGAAATTAACTTTTGTTGGCACCTTGCTACATTGTATTGCCTGTGTTGGACCTAATGTGAGACTTTTTGCGCTGGTCCGCCCCCATCTACCAACCTCTGCCAGGTGATTGATGTGTTGACAGACAACTCATCTTTCATTGTCTACACTGCACCAGAGCTCAGTCTGATGGTGTGGGGAGACGGTATGGCTGTCATCCAAACCACCCCATTGAGGTGGACTACACTGCGGCCACACAAGCCCATGACTAAGGGGTCACCTCTGATTGGGCCTGCATCAGAGCTCAGTCACGGTGTGGGGAGACGGTACGGCTGTCATCCAAACCACCCCATTGAGGTGGACTACACTACTGGCACACCACATTATGACGCCGGCTTGCCAATGGGATTTGCACCTCGAAACTACATGGATAGAAGTTGGCCCACGTGGGTGCCACCGAAAAGATTATTGGTCGGGTTTGACCAATTCTTCTCCACAGGGGCCCCACGTGGAAGTCTCAGGGGCGCTAAAATGGACGTGGAACCCACGTCACCGGCCCCCGGGGGTGTAAGTAACATGAAATGTCATCTTGGACGAGGAACTTCTGACCCTAACTGGGCCTCCGAACGCCGTCGGCACATACATATCAGTTATAACACTTATCTCCGAACGCCTGTAAAATTTTAAATACTGTAAAGCAGTAGAATGGGAGCAAAGCCCCTGTTAGCAATCTTGACTCAACCTGAATACGCACAGGGGGAATTTCTTCAGTTCTTCTTGGTTTGAGAGAAGCACCCTTGGGCGCATGTGCGGAAGTGCACGTTCCATGTGCATGCCAGTGCCACTGCCACTTGAACAACAGGCATCCTTTTGCCATCCTGGAACTGCGTAGACCAAGGCGGACCAGTGGACGCCTTTCCGCGGCTAAATCCTCAGTCAAAGGGTTGGATGATACCGTAGCAGAATCATCAATGGCATTGTTATAAGACAGTGTCAAAGGCTGATACTGCACAATCAGGGTAACTTTGGCACGGAACACATCACGTCCGACGCCAGCCTACTCACTATGACGTACACTACTACTCCTGGAGCTGCCGCTGCCGCGGTTTGGTAAAAATTTACAAGCTAGTACATTGTGTTACCTTGCTCCGATATATCCTCTCCAGACTAAGCCGATTGCTACGGGCCAGATAGATAAGACTGAGCGGAATTTGGGTGAGCTTTCAAAATTTGAAAGCGATCTATTTTGGAGCTCTGATCCAAGAAGCCAAATTCAAGAGCTTTCTTCATCAGATTTTTCCTCTGTAGGTAGCTCAGGAGCACGACAATCTTGCTGATAAGATTTGATTTTCAAGTCTGAGAGATCCGTTTGAGCACCTGGGATCAGCCCATACGGCGACGCAATGTCGAAGCCACTTTAGATAACCGACACAATGTCAGAACTATAACACAGTGGGCGAAAGTATCTTGAGACATACCCTCCGTTCCTAAGACGCCGAATGGCTGGCTTCTCAATACCCGCTTTGAAAAATGCCTTGTCTGCTGATTCGAAAACTACCGCCATATTGTGCTCATTGGTCTTCTTTGAATCCGCTGGGTCAGACGCGAAATGATAAGCTAGGTACCTTTGGTGTTCAATTCATGACAGTTGTGATATTAAAGGAGCACACGAAGAGACACACATTAGTTTAGAGAAATACGATAAGATATTTCATGACTTCACTGGGACTTCAATCGAAAAGAGTTACCGGGTCAGCCAAGGTCTCTGTTCATCTTCAGCTTCAACAATCAAATCAGTACCGCCAGAGGTCTGTGAGACTGGTTTATTTGCAGAAGCCGGTGAGGATGCTGGAGAGAACGTCTGGTATGCCGCCAATCCGACAAGCGAAGCAGCACCCCAAAGAAAAAGGGAATTGCTAAAACCTGCGTCATCAAGGACAAAGCATGCCACATTTTAGTAGCTGATCAATCAGACGAGAGTAACTGAGAAGCCTATTAGGTGACGTCGCATGAGAACTCTTCGGACGTCGGTTTGGGGTCACGCACCTTCTGGACTTTCAAAGGGAGTTCCGTCGGAATCGATGCTAGAATGTGAATGGCTGGAGCCCCATCGAAGGCTGTGTAGCCTCTGAAGGCGGTCAGTCCGACTCAGGATTGGCTTTGGTAGCTGGGTCGGTTGGAGGGCGCGCAACATTGCAAGGAATGCCGTAAATGCGGTAAGTACCAAGAGGGAGAGGTCGTTGCGAATTGAACCGGCCGAGGTCAAATCTCTTTGAAACGACGCAGATGCGACCTTGAGCGGCTGTGACAGTCCATGAACTCCTCCTGTACATGTGGTATACAGTTGATTGTGCTACTGATATGCTTGTCAGTGCCAAAGACAAAGAAGTGTCCGATCCGACCGGTTCACATTTTGACCCCGCATGGTCAAATTTCAAAATAGGATTTTTTATGTGATATGGACTTTGATCAACTCACCTTCCTTCATATCTTTCTTTGATCAACTTTGACTGTCCCACCTTTGACTACCCCACATTCACCTTCAAGCTATCCCCTCAAAACTATCTGTAGATGATTTAACAAGTGTGATTGATTAATGAATGAATTGATGTAAGTCTTTTATTATTCTCAGTTTAATCAGTCCAATTTTGCCAATCATTTCATGTTTATGGTCAATTACAAGCAAAAGCCAATGGAACCTGATCCCACTTTTAAGTCTCAGAGATCTCACAGATGTATGGTGGATATGTAGAACAAGCTACAAAACAAAAATCCTGTGGGTAACAGGTAAGACTCTGTCTGAGGGTGGGCTTGAGCCAGTCACAAAGACAAGTGGAAACAGACCTATCCAGAAGTGTAGGTTAGACAGACACAAAAGATAAGTTTTTTTTTGGAGTATCTGTTACCTCAATCTCTTCCAGAAACCACACATTATGTACTTGCAGGCTATCTATGGGTTATCACAAAGAAACCCATTAATATTGTGTCAAACAAAAACATCAAAAAGGACTCTCTATGAATCCTTAGAAAGAATTGCTGAAAGTGGATTCATCCAAAAACTCTGACAAAATCACTCAGCCCTTGAATCACACTGAAGAGCCTGCTGTGATTTTTGATTATCTTTTGTTCCTCTCCTTGTGGTATAATCAAGCTTACATCTCAGCAACTAAAAAGCTGATGTCCTGGTTCACCTTATATTTGGATAGGATGAATTTCAAAAAAAAAGAAAAAAAAATTGGCCAGCCTCTTGGTGCATCTTGGGCACCTACCCTGATTTTTTGGGATTTTGTATGCAAGTTTTAGGTCTTTAAATGTGGTGCACAAGCAAATTTTCGCATCACAAGGGGAATTATTCCAATTGCTTATTTTGAGCCTGAGGTTTCTGAAAAAGTTTGAAAAAAATGCATAAACTTTCAACAACATCAAGGAGCCATTTTGAGCCCACTGTGATTGTTCCAGAATTTTTCCACTCCCAGGTTTCTGGCTTGTATGATTCAGAACTATCTGGGAAACCACATGTCAAACCACATGTCATGAAGACATGATTAATCCCAAAAGGGTAATTGCAAATATCCCCTTGTAGTTGAATGGTTCAAAGTTCTTGTTTCCTTGTGTTTCTGTTCTCTCCTCACTCATTACTTTGTGTTTGATTCTGGCTATTTCTATCTCTTTTTGATTCTGCATCAAATAATCAATTTTTTTTTTTGACTATTACACTACTCATCAACAAACTCAACCTCTTTACTCGACTTGGTATATGTTAGTGTTATAATAAATCATTTTTTACTTGTTCATCCATTTCATTTTTTTCCTGCCTACTGTGTTTATAAAGCACTTATAGCTTTAAATTACACCGTAGCCTGACAGAAGTGATTACTTGAAAAGCAGTTGAGAAGATGCTGTTTAAGAGAAAATTGAGAGTGAGATATAGAGGTATGAGCTCAAGGTTTGAGTATGAGCAGGTGAGAATGGGGTGAGATGAGAAGGTAGGCAGTTGGAGTGCTTGGTTGGATGAGTTGGTATTGGAGGCTGGTTGTAGTGGCAGTATGAATGGTTTGTTGAGGTGGATGGAGAGGGGAAAGGTTTTTGGGTAATGTTTTAGAGGTTACAAAGTCTCTTTAGCTCGCACTACCCATGTCGGGGGAACTCTAATCACTTGCATCTAGGGCCAGATTTGGTTTTTCTCCCCAAAATGGGCTCAAACTCATGTTTAGCCTAAGGATGGCCTTCACATGTGGCAATCTTCCTCAACATCTCTCTCATAAAATACAAAAGTTTCCCTAATCCCATGGCTTATCCCTCACTCCATATGAGGATGAGTTGAGGCTGAGTGGGATGGGTAGTGGATGAGTTGAGAAAAACATGAGGCTGATATACTCCCTTGTGCTATCATCTTTGCTCATTTCACATGCTGGGATCTATGAGGGACACTTTTGCAACAGAAATGCAAAGCTTGGAGAGTCCCCAGAGCTGGTGGCAGGAGCTATGGACACTGTGTTGGGTGGGGTTGAGTTAGGTGGTCAAAGTTGGGGAGGGAAGAGGTGAGATTTGAGGGGTGAGGGAAAGTTGTTGACTTGGAAAAGAAGTGGAAGTTATGGTAAGAGAGATAGAGTGGTAGGATGAATGGGCAAGGGGAGAGTATTAGCAAGTTGTTGTGCACATAATATGCTAGAGTAATGATATTGGTATTATAAGTGGTCATAGAAGGAGGAAAAGCATGTAGTAGGGGTTTATGAGGTGGAAAAAGTGTTAAAATCATCATAAGAAGGTGGATCAGGGAGTCATAAGGTCAAAGAAATTTCTGTGGTGGCATAATACCTTTCCCAGAACATTGAATAGAATTTTAAAAGTGGTCATCAACACCCATACTCTTCATTATAGGACTTGATTTACCACTATCTTGATTAAAATCAAATAATTTGAGCCTGCAGGAAAACCTATCTTCTCTAATTACAAAGATAACATGATGGTTCTAAAATATAAGGTGTATAAAATTACAAGAAAAACAACTTTAATTGATGCATACAGGGAGGTTTATAAGTACAATAAAACAAAACCCTTATGCAATAGTAATAATACACATTAAAAGTGGTGTATTAGACTTTTAAGCTCAGCTTTGAAGATAAACAGGGCTACAGTAGTGAAAAACACTTTTCAAAGACTCAGATAAATTAATTTTTTTGAAAGTATTATGATTGCATCAATAGTCATGAAGAAAGAAATAAATATAAGGGGTGGAAGTAGTTATAAGGGTATTTAGAATAGGTGACACAGGTATTGGAGATGGATTATTTGATTGAGGAGTGGTTATATGAATTAATACAGAGGGGAATTACTGATTAAGGCAGAGAAAAGATATTCCAGATCATTAGGCATGTGAATGTTGATATACAATTGATGTATATCAAAAAAAAAAATCCCTAAGAGCATACCCAGATGCAAATAGACCTATACACTAAGCAAAACTTAGCACACTATAAAACCCCCTTCTGCACTATCCCCATACAGTTCTCTTTCCTCATCTGCAGAAAGAGAACATGTACATACCCCATCTCCATTTCTAAACCTTCTTTCTTACCCCACAAAACTCAAACATCCAAATCTTATATAGAGATCTGACATGCCTCAATTCAGTTGTACACTCAACCCCAGATCACGAGCACATTCAGCTCACTCCCTCCTGAACCTGTTTTTGTGTTGTAACATTTAGGTACTTTGTATTTTCACACACTACTCTCTCTCTTCTCTCACGGCTCATTATCTATCCTGTTTTTCTTAACTATCCTCCAGGTCAGCCTCATACCTTGATAGGTCAGGAGTAGTGTATCTGGAGGAATTATACCTCCCCATCACTCATTCATACCAAAGTGTTCAAATTACATTCTCAGTGAAAAGGTCATTTCAGGCACTAGGAAAATGGTTCATTACATTAAAAGGTGGGATTTACAGGTTTTTCAGCATATGTAGGAATGAAATTGAGGCTTAGATGAATTAATAACAATTCTAGGCAGGATGAAGAGAAATTAAAATTACCCTGGCTCAATGTTGGATCATCAAAAGCAGCAGAGATTTATGGGTTTGAAGTGTAGTGATGGAGATACATGAAAATGAGGTATTTGAAGATGACTTCAGGTGGTATATGCTAATACAAAAGTGTCTAGATGTCATTTTGGCTGTTCATTGCTGCTGTAAGTTTGTGTGAGGAGGATAGCTTGGCTATAGAGGTGCTATGAAGGTGATTTCTGCTGTGTTGTAGTGTGAATAGGTGAAAATAGGTGGCTTTCATATGTTTTCTTGTGAGACACAGTTTGATTTTGAGATTTAAAAATATTACCTGGGGTATCAGGTAATTAGCTGACAAACTAAAAGAATTGCATGCAAGCCTACAGAAGCTACAGAGAGCTATGAGATGAGACAAACCTGGCATATCAGGTAATTAGCTGACAAGCTCAAAGAATGGCATGCAAGACTACAGAAGCTACAGAAAGCTATGAGATGAGACAAACATGTGCACAACAGGCAACAGGGGTTGGAGAGAGATGAAGAAGTGAAGTAAAGAGATAAAAAGATTCTGAAATAGAGAGAAATAATTAGGTGAAGCAATACAAACAGCTACATAAGTAAAAATAGAGAAAAGTTGAAAGAAAGATTTACAGATTTCTTATTCCAACAAGGAAAAAGTAATCTGTGTTGAGAGACACAGAAAAAACTTATATAGTCACTCAAGCCCTTTACTACTTATTTCCATTTGACACACAGGTCACACATTCATTTAGTCAAGCCCAATGGCTTATTCACAAAATATCAAGTGTTCAGATCCACTTATTCCCAATGTACAAAAACAGTCTCAGCGCAGACCAGTAAAGGTCTATTCCCGATGATACACAGGCCTGTCTAACAAGCATTTTCCAGAACATAACTTCACACCTACTTCTTTCCATCCTTGTTTAAGCTCTACAGGTAGATGGCGGAAGTCCTTGACCTATGATATCATGAAATTCCACTCTCTTGAAATGATTGGTGATTGTGATGCCATGTGAATGATGTATTGGCCATTTGAGGGTAGTTTTATTTGGGGTGAAGGTGATTTGTGTGAAGAATCTTGGAACATGGTTATGGGGAATTAAACACCTAGGAAAAAGTAGAGTGACAAGTAAGGTTAGGGCCATGGGACTTGGCTCGGATCTGAGATTCAATGACACAATATGTCTCCTTTCAGATAAATCAGATTGCAGAAAAACATCTACCTAGGAAAAGTAGAGTGACAAGTAAGGTTAGGGCTGTGGGACTTGGCTTGGATCTGAGATTTGACAACAAAATACTAGATGAGAGAGAGAGAAATATGAAATGGATAGGGAGTTTGTGAGCATGATAAATTGTTGATGAGTGG
>KI576333.1:0-13117 GCA_000500245.1 Cronartium ribicola 11-2
TCAGTACTTGGGGGATCCCCAGTACTACCAGCACCAGTTGCTTGGCAGGGGTCCACATCACCCCTGAAACCAAGATAGCTAAAGCTAAAGCTTTCCCCAGGAAGGGATAAGTCCTTAGACTCTTCCTCCCTGAAACTCTAGCCAGGAGGTAGCCTAACAGAAGCCACCTCCTGACAAAAACATCTTTTTTGAAAATTTCTAAAAAAAAAAGGGGATGATCTAAATTAAAATCTGACCTGCTTCCTCTTGTTGTCTTGTAACACAACATCAGTCCTAAGACTATGAGACAAATCTCACATTTTAGAAATGCATAGACACCAAGATGCTTGGTTCAATTAATCTGTCCAGATCAATTGTAGTGTTTCCATGCTTCTTAGTGGCCATCATTGTTGGTAAACCCAGCTTGCAGTCTCCTCACTGTAGACAAGTAACCATTTCCAAACTGGGAAACTGGTAAACCACTGAAGGATTGCCTGGCTTAAGCATATAACTAACTGGAGTTGTGTCAATTCTACTCAAATCCTCTAGCTCTTTCTCTTTATATCAAGTGATAATTGTCAAGTTAAGTCTTGAGTCTGTACTATCTTAAAAATGAAAAATGAATGAAGACTTCACTTTGCACATATCTAACAACTTTTTGGTATTTGTTTGTAGTGCCTGAGGCTCTGAATGTAAAAATTGGAAGTCACACTCTGGAAGCCCATACAACAAACCTCAGTTATTCTACACCAACAAGATAATATGAATGCCAAAGCTCTGTTTTTTTTCCCATCCCAACCCTCTTGTGGTATTATGAATTATCCTACAAGTATGTGTTACACAGTGTCCATAACTCATGCCACCAGTGTCAGGGGCTCTCTGAGCTTTGCATTTCAGTTGCAAAAGTGTCCCGCATAGATCACAGCACATGAAAGAGAAAAGATGTTAGCACAAGGGAGTAAATCAGCCTTATACTTTACTCAACTCATCCACTACCCATCACACTCAGCCTCAACTCATCTTCATATGGGGCAAGGGGTAAGCCATAGGATAAGGGAAACTGACATATATGATAAGAGAGGTGTTGATGGAGATTGCCACATGTACAGACCATCCTTAGGCTAAACATGAGTTTGAGCCAATTTTTGGGGGGAAAACCAAATTTGACCCTAGATGCAAGTGATTAGAGTGCCCCCGACGTGGGTGGCGTGAGCTACGGACACTGTGTTGAGGTACATAGCTTTGATCATACTCAATTGGGCACTCAACTAACCACTCCATTACGTGCAGCAACTCACAACAAAGCCTCAAGTTTCCCCACTGGAAAAAAAAAGGGGGCAAAAGAGGCAAACTCTTTGCCTCATTTTGCCCCCCCCCCCTTTTTTTTTTCTCCTGAGCATAACCGCTGTCCCTTGATTGAGATTAGATTTGGTACCCTGTAGGTGTAAATTTCTTTGTTAGCAGTGTTTTCCCATTAAATATACAGTTGACAAAATATTTCACTATGTCCTGTTTCGACCGATTCATTTTTCAAATTTTCCAATCTAAGGTTATACAAATGCGCCTGAAGCAAATATGGGTTTTCAAGTAAATTTGCCTCTTTTCCCCACCTAGTCAAGCACTGCAGTCTCCTGTTCTGATGTAAAAACCACATGACCAATGTTTGATAACTATTGCGCTATCACCTCCACTCATAACAAGTTGTAGTACAAAACCTAATCTTCAAAAGCTCCCTAGCTGATAGAGGCTCATAACATTTACTACTTTTTTCAAGCTCTCATCTTTGCTAGACTTATGACGTCCATTCGGTTGACTTCTTGTTTAACACAAATCTGGCATGAAGTATGCAAGCACCTAAACACAAATGTTTAACACCATGCTGACTCATAATGCCGATTCACGAGAATTGATAACTGGAACATCAGGTACACACGCCCATTGCCATTTTGGCCTTCTCCTTGTATACTGAAAAAAATGTTGTACCTCGCATTGCCTATTTCATCCAAAAACAAAACCCACACCTTATCTAAGGGTTTATTCTCACTCGAATCGTCTTTGGATCCTGACAAAAAATTCGAGTGGCTTTTCGACACATGAAAAGCAGGAGAAATGTCAAGCTAATTAGCCAGCCGAATCAAGGGATGCAACAGGGAAAAAAAAGAACCTGCAGTTAGAAAAGAACAGCGATTAAGACCAATACGTACCTTGCGAAGAAAACCTTCACGAGTTTCTAGTTCATCACAGTCGGTATCCACGAGCTGAAAGTCGTACCTGAGGATCAAATTTGAGATGATCATCTGCAAATTTTCATGCACGTCACCAAAAAGGAAATAAATTTCATCTGGCAAGAGGAGAAACATATAAGGGGAGCGCTCAAGCGCCTCTCCTATCTAACACTCACTTTGAGCTCCAAGATAGCAACGTTCCTGCCTACACACGAGCGTGGTCCGATGCTACAAGTGATGAAGATGGGTGAGTAACACCAAAAACGACATAGGCATAGGCATAAGCGTCCGTGCCCGTGGACTACAGCATGGAATTCTAACTGTAAAAAAGCTGACCTGAAGGGCATATAGGCCCTTTCCAGCTCTTTTGAGTCTGGTTTGAGCCACCTTTCAGGACGAAAAGTCCATCTAACGTATAATACCAATCAATGTTAATTATTTGGCGACTCAGTTAACTATAGAGGTGGTTGGACTTACGGATCACCCCATACCTCAGGATCATGATGGATATCATAGGATGGGACTGAGACTATAGTTCCCTTCTTGAGAAGATGACTTTTGAAGTTCACATCTGTGGCCATTATTCTTGGGAGACCTATCGAAGAGGTCGAGTGCCTTCGGAGTGCCTCATTGATACAAGCATTGAGGTACTCGAGGTCTTTACACTCTTCAAAGGTCACCGTACCTAGAGAACTACCGAGTCGGCCATCGAGCTCGTTCAAAAGCTTCTTGTGAACTTCTGGGTGCTTGACAATCCACCACAAGATTGCGCAGCTGGAGTTCGAGCTGTTAAAATTGGTATGGAAGCTACCATCAGTCGCTTAACACGTACCACACCCCAACAATAGAAAGGTAGTGAGGATTAGATGTTCACGTTGTATCACTTCCTGCGATCAATTGCGTCAAAGCCTCGGCCTGTGACAAATTTTATGAAGCGATGGAAACCCTTCAAACGTCAACGGACTGTGAAAAATTATGTCAGGATGCGCTCGGGGATATGTTTGCAAAACACACACCGTTAATTCATCTCGACCCATGGGATTTCCATTAGCGTCTTTTCCCTCTTGTAAACGCGCAAGAAGATCTTTTCGATCTTGAGCACCTCCTTCGAGACGTTTCTTGACCCTGTTACGAGCGATCTACATCCAAGGATACCGGCACAAGAAACCCTTCGAGATTAATCTACAGTACTAGGAGCAGCTGAGAGTAGAAAAAAAAAAAAAGTCTAAATCCTTACACCCGCAAGGTTTTCCACGCTAGCCGCTCCACGCGCATACCAAGGATCAAGATAAGGAGTGACTCGGCGCATCCAGGATGGGAGACATCCTTGGGCCATGCTAAACTCTCCCCTCTCGTTCAAAATTTTGGCCGCTGATAGGTGTAAAATTTTTCCACCGTTTTCAGGCTCAACTTCCGCATAATCTTCACCACGCTCAATCATCCCAAACGGTTCTCCAAAAGCCAAGTCACCTGATATATATAAAAATAAATAAAAAGTGCTGAGGAATTAGAGCCAGGTGGACCAAAAGGGTAATGAAGGGGAAAGAAACACTCACCGATGATATCAAAAGCCAAGAAATTTAGCCAAGGCAAACAGTCAAAGGTGTGCCAACCCTGAGACTCTTTCACACCAAGTCTGCAAAGCCGATCCCACTGGTTCAGGAACGCTGTGATGCTAGACGCAATATACGGCTCGAATTCGAGCACGTTCTTTTGACTAAAAGTATTGGCCACCAACTTGCGTTTGCGAGTGTGATCGGCCCTATCCCGAGTGTTCTATAGAGATATATGTACATTCACAAAGCGAAGTGATTAAGAATATAAACTCATACGTAAAGGATGAACCAAGCGTGAATGAAGTGACTCCATAAACTTACGAACAAGCCGCGGTGAATGGAGACAAACGCATCATCTAAAAATGAGGTATATTCGTCC
This sequence comes from Cronartium ribicola 11-2, assembly GCA_000500245.1. Classification (NCBI taxonomy): domain Eukaryota; kingdom Fungi; phylum Basidiomycota; class Pucciniomycetes; order Pucciniales; family Coleosporiaceae; genus Cronartium; species Cronartium ribicola. The sequence continues at coordinate 4,140 of KI576333.1, forward strand.
CAAAATCCACCAAAGTCAATCTTCAGTTGATCTTCTAGCGGGTTGCGCTTCCGATCGAGACTTTTCTGTCTATTTACTAAGGTAAGAGTAAACCGATTTCCACACACTTACAAAATTCACTCTTAGTCGTTCCCGTGCCATGACCGAGAACGGGCTGTATAGCATCCGCATCGGCAATACTAAGCTCATCAGGCGCAATTCTTACAAATCGGCCTTCAGAAGTTTTTGTAAGAAAGCATTGCCATGGTCAGTATACTAGACTCGCGTGGGTAACGTAGTTTCATGACCCTCAGTAGGTAAATTGAAGAAGGCGAACCATATTTGAGATGAGTTTGGTGAATGACCTTGTAACGCTCGCCACCCCGGGCCACTCGGCCTAACCAAATCCTAGAAAATTTGGCAAGCCATGGACCGGGATACGACTTGAGTGCTGGTCGATCCCAGTAGTAGGGTAAAACATGACAAAGTATGAGACCTGATGCGAGAAATAGAGGCACATAAAGCAGGACTGGTAACATTAATCCAGGCGCTGCAAGACTCATGACGAGATAAAGATCTTTGAAAGGATGATATGTAGTTCGTTCGCGAGAACGGTTGATGTTGAAAGAAAGAAAGTGACTTGTACCCGAGCGAAAAACGAAGAAGCCCGAATGTTTTTTTAAGTTTTTTGCTATGGAAGGGGTATTCCGCCCTGCTGGCCGATGATGACGTCACAGGACAAGTTGGCAACAACCTCATCACCAGTGTTCAAAAGATCAACATCTCCACCTTTACAGTTACAATAACGACGAGTGAGTATGTATGTATTTCTTTGAGGGGAGGGAGGGGAACTGTGGGCTGAAGCTTGAAGTACTTACATATATTTATTGGAGTGTGGTTTTGAGAAGGTTTCATGATCCTTTGAGAATGTTTTCTGATGGTACATACTTAATGACTCATCAACGTGGACGCTGACTTCCAAGCCAACTCTTTCCCAGTAGATCCGACAAGTGGAACTACGGTGATTCAAACTCTGTGAGCCACCAGGTGAGCCTTTGTCTTAGTTTTGTACGGTGCCTTTGCCATTAGGCTTGATTAGGGTCCCTCAAGTAGGGTCCATGAATGTATGGACACATACACCAACCTACCTTCTTACACCCCTACCTTCTTACGCCACCCTAGTTGGCCATTCCCATCTACGTCCAGCGATCATGCTCCTGCTCAACTTTGTCATCAACCTCATGCACGACTACCCAGAACTCGCAGCCAGCCTCAACTGATGATACATCTGGTTCAGGTGTATCGCCATATGTTTTATCAAATTGTCTTTTGACGTCGATCGAGTGAAGAAAGATCTCTGATCTTGGCGTCGTACTACCGGCCTGTTTTGCCTCGGATGAGTAAAAACCATAAATGCTACAATCGGTAACAACTCAGGTGATTACATGGGAGGCAAAAGCAGAGTTTATAATTTTGTCGTGAAGCCTCTGTAGGTGCCATCGAAGTGCATCTGAATCAGGGCATCCAGCTACCTGTGGATGCAGAACCCAGTCCAGGCACTACGAAGCTGCAAGCAGCGGGGCTCGTGCAAACGAGCAGAGTGGTCAGACCTCACCTAAAATTCGAGCAGAAAAAATTCATTACAAAAACTTTTTATGACTGCTCAAAACACAGTTTATGACTGCTCGAATTTTCCAAAACTTGAACCCCCCCCTATTACATAAGGTTAGTAATGCATGTCAACTTTAGACTTGGGGACCAGGAGCTAACTTGTGCGTCCGTAACGCCGTCGGCACATTAAGCTCTAAGATGTTGAATGTTGAATAATATCCGAAATGCGGAGCTATTTGATTTCACATTCCACATTCTACAAAACAGCTTGTGTGTTTCATCCCTTAAATAGTACATCGCAGTAACTACAACTCCTGTGTATTTTTCTTTCGAGGTAGCAGCACCCCGTGGATAACCTACAATCAAGCCAGTTCAATTCTCCACAATTTTCTGTTTTCGATCAGATACAATTTGATCATGTTCCATGATCAAAAGAACCAAGCCTTTGACCTCGATTACTAAAGTTGAAGCAAAAAATCATAGCAAATCAAATCAGACTGTAACTATGAAGAACAAAACAATACTGTATCATCTAAGATTTGACGATAAGTTATGGAGAAAACTGCTCATGAAGTCTATGAGTGTTAGTCAATAAAGAAGTTAAAAAGATGGGGAGGGTTCCAAGTGAAAAAAAATGCTATAAATCAAATTGAATTATATCAAAAGGTAACATAAACCTATAAGAATGGTGTTTCTTACTCTAGAATACCTGGTTTGCTCCTAACTTGACAAGAGTCAAATTGATTCCGGAATTTTTGGAGGACAAGCCCTCGCCCAGGAAGGAGGGACGTACATGATATGTTGAGTTTCTCGGGGACGCAGTTGTGTAATTTAACAGAGGGAAAATCACATTTCCCAACTCGCCCACTTCCAATTCATGCCCCCCAAAGCACAGATCAGTATATGGGACCGTCTCCTTCTTCTGAAGAGATTGGTCTCGTCAGAATATCAAANAAAAAAAAAAAAAAAAAAAAAAAACCATGACCAGAAATTCCTTAACGAGGGAAACTTCGGCCTTCGAAAAACCACCTGCTACACACGGTACCTTGTTAGCTCGAAATTTGAGCTCAAAACCATGGACTTCATGGCCATTCTCATCGATAGCAGAGTGGGTCTTCTGGAGTGACAGTCGGATCAAAGAAGAACAAGTCCGTCCATCTGACCATCAGGTTTTTTGAAACAGATCTCAGCAGTCATAATCAGGCCTCAAGTTTCACGCTCTAGAAACCGGATCGAGCAAAATATGAGAGTCTTTCCTTGGTTCACACTACCTATTACTGTGATCCACAGTCGTCCCTCGAAATTCTAGAGATCGATGTTTGGTGCTAATGAAACACATTTTCCTTAATCAAATGATTAAAACAGTGAGTTGAGGAACCTCATACAATCAGGGAGGAGGTTCTACCAACCCTGTTTCTAGAAAATAGCATAAGTTGGAGGTGAGTCAGTTGGGAAATCCATTTTCCCTCTGTCAAATTACACAACTGCGTACGCGAGAAACCCGACAAATCATAAAAGTTCCTCGTACCTCGGCAAGGACTTGTCCTCCAAAAATCTGCTGAGGTGCGATCGGACTTCTGTGAAGTTAGGGTTTGCTCTCTTATGATTCAAGGATACGAAAACTGGAGTCTAATCTTTACAATGACTTTTTGCTAGAAATCTAATTTATACCATAGCCAAAATTTCCAACTTGAAACCTCATATTGAAACCACTGTTACCAGCTGGAAAGCAATTCTTTCGACAAATTGCTCTGTGCAATCAAACCCTTTCTGAAATAAATTATAGTTGCATTCTCATACGTATCTGTATTTTCCAGACGTACTTTGTAACCAACGGAGAGGACAAGAATTTTGAGAAGTCATGATAATAATGAACTCCAACAAAAAAGAAGACATAAAGTACATCTTGGTGATAACATCACTGTTTAATCCCACATGGAAATAGCTTTTGAAGATATTGTAGCAGTTCATACAAGAAAGGCAGGGTCTAAACCCACCGTCTGGACCTGATGATCTAGTCATGATCTTTGAAACCAATTGCTACATTTAGGTTGCTAAAGAGTGTTCAAACCACATTGAAAAAGGCTCAGGAGTATGAGTGTAAGTTTCCAAGGGACCCAAAGTTGAAAAATTTTTGGATGAAAAAATTTGTAGATCATATTGCTCATAGCCAGTATACAATATGTCTTGCTCAGGGTGTATAATGCACACCGTGCTGATATGACGTCTTTTTTCTTTTTTTTTGGTTTCACTTAAATAAGTCTCTGATCAAAAGGCTCTGATGCATTCAAGAGGATTATATTGGCCCTAGAATGTAATTGCAAGGAAATTCCGCAAAATATGTTATTTTTAAGAAATCCATTGAAGGGGGAGATAGTACAATGTGATTGATGGCAAGAATCACATAGCATAAACAAGATATCTTTCTTGACCAAGAACAATGTATTCTCTGGTACTTAGGGGGTTTGGGTCCAGTAGAGTGTGCTGATGAAATTCAAGGTAGGCCTCACTACTAAAAGAACATGTTCTATGACCTGTTGATATACAAATGTGCCCCAATTTCCTTATCATTTCCCATTGGCTCAGAGGTTGGTGTGTGACTTTGTGAAGTTGATCTGTGTATCAGGAATACTTTAGAGTCCTGATAGAAGCCCTCCCTATAGATCTTGACAAAAAAAGTTGCACTGTTAAGTCTAATGGTATTTAAAAGCATCTGACAGTACATATGTATCTCGAATCCTCTGTCAACAACTCACGATAGAGTGGACTGTGGGCTTTGGAAAATCGTAGGCAGACAAGGTAGCTGAAGAGTCCAGGATGATGTGTATTGCTTTGCTGATATGGCGTTATTGTAGCTTGATAAAGGTTACATGAGGCCAGGATGCCAGATGGGATGCTATTTGCAGTACTTTTTGATTTACAGAATGAGTTGAGTGAGTTAGGGTTGGTGGACTTGAAGATGGCAAGTTGAAATGTCTCGTCAAAGCTTGTGAAGTGTGCTGATGGCGTCATCGATTCCTCCCGATGTCAAGCGTTGTAGCGCATAAGTGGTGAGGTGATCGTCTAGAGTACATAATATTTTGGAATGTTGGTCTGACTAAAATTCAAATCAGCCCCACTTCGATCGGTGCTTCAAACCACATCCACGACTTCCAACACCTCTCAAACAGCAAGCAAACCAAATCCGACCGCTTTTCGGCTCTCTACGGCAGCCTCAAACTCGAAACCATCGAGTGGAATTTCCCATCACGCTCAAACCTCGGTCGCCGCACTCAGGCATGTCCTTTGCAAGCTTAGGGTCTCACAAGTTCCTTGTTGGTCTGGTCCGACTGTTTCCCCATTCGCCCCACCGACTGAGGTCCAGGAACTGACAAAAAGACTGATGATGCTTCTTCTCTGTGTCCTCTGAATGTCCTTCCGATCAGACACAACTCTAAATAGGCTCAAGTTCGCATGTCGAGTCCGTGGCGTGGATGTAGGAGCCTTCAGCCGTCTAGCATGCGCTTCAATCGGATATTCTGGGCGCAGGACACAATACTAATCTCACCCTCATTTCGTGCCGGAGTCAACCTCAGGAAACCATCCACATTTGATCAATTGGTATATGAGACCTTCGCTTGAATCTTCCCCATATGTGCTTTTCCCGTCGGCGATCGTTGATTCCTTCTTGCTTATCCCTTGCGCAGAGTCTTCGAGTCTTTCATCTCACCACCCGCCATCAACCAAGCCATTCAATAGGAACGTATCAACTGTCTTACAGCTTGCGAACTGCGGCCTATCACCAGCTCAGATCATTCTCAGACAATAGAAATGGTGAGCTGATCCCAATACGTCGTTCTTCAGGTCGAGTCAAGGAATTCTCACTAATACATTCAAGAAAAGATTCAATCCTAAAAAATTCAACAACGTCACCTAAAGCTCATGTACAAAAGGAAACCGAAACATCTCGTCGAGATTTGAAAATATTGGCCCATCTGATACCCAATATCTGGCCACGAGGCGATAGATCTACGAGGTTACGCGTCGTTGCAGCTTTACTCCTACTAACTGGTGGAAAGGTTTGTTGATGAAGTGAAGATCAAGTTCATCACTAAATCCACTGAACTAATGATGTAGGAGTTATCTTAGATCCTTAACGTCCAGGTTCCCTTCATGTTTAAGCAAATCGTCGATTCCCTGTCTATTCCTATTGACCCTACCACCACCCAAGGCGTTTGGACAATCGCCGGCAGCGTAGTTGTTGGTTGTTAGTGTATACTACCAACACAAATTTTGTTCGGCGGTTGACATCTCATTTGCCCATTGTTTTTTTTTAGATGGTTTGGCACGCATACTGGCTACCACTTTTTCGGAACTACGCACGGCAGTCTTCACCAACGTAGCTCAATCGGCCATTCGAAGGGTCGCTAGGAGTGTTTTTACCCACTTACTCAGTGTTGATGTAGGCTTCCATCTTCAAAATCAAACAGGTGGTCTTGTACGGGCCATAGATCGTGGAACGAAGTCAGTGAGAGTTCGTATATGATAAGGTTATTCAATATTGTAAACAAATCAGTCCTGACATTTGAAAATTGATGAAAACCATCAAGGGGTATCTCGTTTATGCTCTCATCCATTGTTTTCCATGTAGTCCCTACTGCGCTAGAGATCGGGATTGTATGTGGGATCCTTGTACGTTCAGCGAATCTCACCGATTTGAATTTCTTTCATTGAAAATCTAATCCAATTAGCTTTTTTGAAGACTTACAATTTTGGGTCGAGCTACGCTGTTATCACCTTGGCCACAATGCTAGCGTACACGTGGTTCACTGTTCGGACTACAGCATGGCGGTTAGTTTGTAAACTGTTGGACTAAAAATTGATTCCTTTAAACACACAAGGGCTGATGATAAACGAGCCGAATGTTGATAGATTGCAATTCAGGAAGCGAGCAAATCAAGCTGATAATATCGCAGCTAGTGTATCAATTGACTCGTTGACAAATTACGAGGCTGTCAAACACTTTAATAACGAAGCATTCGAAATCAAGCAATACGATCAAGCTCTCGAACGCCATGAAAAAGCTTCCATTGATATCTTTAAAAGTTTGGCGTACTTGAATGTAGGACAAAACTTCATATTCTCAATTGCACTGACAGGAATGATGTATCTGGCTGCTCAATCGGTCATCGACAGTACGATGACAGTCGGGGATTTAGTCATGATCAATCAACTTGTATTTCAGCTCAGCTTACCGTTGAATTTTCTCGGTGCGTACTATTCAGTCGTTCATTGATCGCACTTGTTCGTGCTCGCAAGCATTACCACACTGATACATTCCATATCCGACTACCTCAGGCTCTGTGTATCGGGAATTGAGGCAGAGCATCATAGATATGGAAACTCTATTTGACTTACAGCAAACTGGCTTGATTATCAAGGTAATTTTTCGACTCCATGTTTTTCTTGTATTCAATTTTTGATCTATAGCAATAACCTTTACGTGCTGGAATCACTCAAAAAGGACAAACCCAATGCGGTGCCATTACAGCTTACCACAGGTGGTGAGATCCGCTTCGAGAACGTATCATTTGGTTATTCGGATTCAAGGCCAATTTTCGAGAATCTCTCATTTGTGATCCCGGCTGGTAAGAAGGTAGCTATCGTTGGACCCTCTGGATGTGGAAAATCAACAGTTTTTAAACTCTGCTTCAGATTTTATGATGTTCAAGCTGGTAGAATCTTAATAGATGGTCAAGACATTCGAGAAGTTCAGTTGGGAAGTTTACGATCTCAGATTGGGGTAGTACCTCAAGATACTAGTTTGTTTCATTCTGATGTGCTACATAACATTCGTTACGGTAATCTTGAAGCAAGTGATGAAGAGGTTAAAAATGTGGCTCGATTAGCTAAGCTAGATAAGACGATCGAACAACTTCCAGAAGGTTGGAAAACTCAAGTAGGTGAACGTGGATTAATGCTTAGCGGTGGTGAAAGGCAAAGGTTTGCGATTGCTCGATTGATGTTGAAGAATCCATCGATCTTTTTTTTCGATGAGGCTGTGAGTGTGTAATCAGATTACCTTCTAATGTATGATGTCATTTGTCTTGTTGAGAAAAAATCTCGTTCTGAATCTCATGTCTCCGTTTACAGACCTCCGCATTGGATGTTTACACCGAACAAGATCTGATGAAGAACATTAACCAGAATTTACTGGATAAACAACGGACAAGTGTTTTTGTCGCACATCGGTAAGTTATCTATTTACCCAAGAATGCTTCTATTTCCATATCTTATATTGAGCTTTCTCAACTCTTTGTCATCCGTGTCTATAAAAGACTTGCCACAATCTCGGACGCAAATTTGATCATAGTCTTAAAAGACGGACGAGTAGCTGAACAAGGTAATCATGAGAAACTGATGAAATTAAGTGATGGTATCTACCAAGGTCAGTTATGCTGAATTATTTTATAATTTGTTTCTGTGCCTAAACTGACCAAATCACATACGGGGAAAATGAAGACATGTGGCAATCACAATTTAATACTGTTGATCAGCCTAATCAGTAAACTACACTGGTGGTTTTTTTGTTATAAATTTGAAGAGACAATTCAAACTTGGTGGCAAGATAAGTATAAATCATGAACTACGTAAGCTGTTGCATGATAGATTATTTCTTTTATTGGGCTAAAGTATTTTTAAGGGTGTTATATAAATATATGTATGATCAATGGAAATGGTTTCCAAATCTTGACTATCTTATTGAATTTACTTAGCTAATTTGGACCAAGAGGCCATGATAAGGTTAACTGTTTCATGAGTTGGAATTTAAACTTGCGTGGCTCATAGTTGAAGTTGGCCTTTTAGGTTTGTATATTGGGGCAATGTCTTATTGGGCCAGCTCAGAATTTTAGTAGACTTTTTATCACTATACCAACAAGTACATGAACCTATGAGGTATGTGGTACTGGGAACATGAAGTTATAAAACCATTGTTCACTCAAGACCAACCTCAGTCCCTTATTTCATCCTGCTGGGCTAGGTCACCATCAGGAGGCTTCACCCTACTGTTGTGAACTTTAGTTGTATATTTTTTCTATATATATATAAACCTTGTTCAATCAAGACAGATTGAGATCCATTCAGACCCCCAAAAAAGTCATATTTCATCATACAAACACAAACTTATAAAAACATAACTTTTTCTTTGAAAAAAGAAAACTTTGGTCTTGTTTGACTGTCAATTAGAAGTGATATAAATTTATATCATGATTATTTTCCAATCATTTGATGGAAAATATTTTAAAGTTTTTCATGAGTAAGGAGTACTTTGTGTGTATCAGCCCTGAGCATCAAAATGCCATGGACTAACAAAGCAAATTACAACTCATACTCAGTTTCAAGAGTAA
>AWVX01053579.1:0-11912 GCA_000500245.1 Cronartium ribicola 11-2
CATGCAACCAGGTATCATTTCTTTCTAAATGAGATGATCAGATTGAGGAATGATTGGTTATCAGATTAGATTAAAAAGAGACCAGGGGTTGAATTTTTTGGAAATGTACAATACACGGTCAAGTAGCTGCCTTTGTGCTTCATTTTTTGTTATCATGACTGGTCCCAATAGGATTTGATTCTTTTTTTTTTTTTTTCATCACATGTTGTACCACCATGACATCATAAATATAACACATTGATATGTGTGATATATATTCATCATCTTGTCCATTCCTCGAGTACCAAGAGAAGTTCGGATTGCGTGCGAGATGGCTAAATGGCCAAGAAACACGACCATGCTCAAGTTAGTAAAGTAAACCTGCATTTTCGCATGAATCTCAAAGTGACTTGCCTTTCATCACACACACACACACACACTCACACATCATGACTCAAGCTTTCTCTCATCAGAATGCTCCATTCATTGTTTTTTTGTCCATATCACCGTGTCCGCAGAAATTGCGCACAACGCCAAGCGCCAACAAAACCCCTTTGTGTCACAAAGGGGATTTGTCAGCGCTAGACGTCGGGCACATTTTCTGCGGACACGGTGTATCTTTAAATTGATTGACTACTACATCTCAAACTCATCATCATACTTTCCCTCTCATCTTTGGGCGCTTCAGTGACTTTGATGGTAAGCCCGTACAAACTTACTCTCAAGCCACTCAATCTTCTTCATCCAGGCACAATCACTACCGAGGTTAGTCCCTCCGCATCTCCATTTCACCCTCTCACTCAAGATTACATCTACTTCAACTGTTAACAGGACAGTAATGAGCACATGACCGACAATCTTGGAATGGGAAGGGATAACCGTCCTGTCGAAAAGGAAACTTGGATGTCCTTGAGGGAAAAGCTACCTTTCGGTTCGTCCCTACCGATCATCATTGAGCTCAGTCTCGAATCCCTGGCTAATGCTTTAATTTAGTGCTATGTTCAAGGAAATGATTGAGAGTGTGAGCTCTAAATACTCTTCTGAACACTGTCGGGAGATAATCAAGAAGGGTTGCATTTCATCCTCTTCTTTTCTCTATTTCACTCCTTATAACTCCTGTGAATATTCATCTGCTTTTGTCATTTGTTCTCAGAGATCAAGCTTGACGCTGGTTTCAAAGAATTTTACCAGTGGGCCAAGTCTGCTAATGTCAGTGGTAATTGTGTCTAGGTTTGATTGGGACAAGTGGAATGGAGCCTATCATTCGGTCGATCTTTGAGAACTTGGTAGGCGAATAGGCGGCGGCAGAGATTGAGATTGTTGCGAATGACGTCGATACGAGTATGGGCTCGGGACCAGGTCAATGGACGATTAACTATCGTCATCCTGAATCGTGGGTCTATCTCATTCCCTCAATTCTCTCAAAAAAAAAATACTCAGACTGTTATTTCGATTCGGACACGACGGGCACCGTTGCATCGAGCCCTACCGCCGACTCTCACCCAAGCCAACACTCTTCTTCTGCAGAGATGGAGTCTCTGAACTCTCAGCCGCCCGGTCTGCTGATGTGCTCTTTGTAAAATTGAAGGAAGGCACAGGGAACGACCTCGCCAAGCACTGTACTCGAGAACAGATCCGTCACCGGACTTTTGAAAGCTTCTTGCTGAGGATGTCGGTGGGCTCTAAGCTTTCTCTCTTTCTTGCCCTTGAAGGCCGCGGAAACGAGCAAGTGGCATTGCTCTCACTGCGCCCGAGAGCGCGGCGCACGCTCAAGCATGGGAATCGAAGAATCCAGTATGTACTTCTGGATTGAGAGAGGAGGCATCTGACGTTGCCCAAAGGGGAATATGAAATTGACGGATAAAACACTTAATTTTACCAATTGGGATTAGCTGAGGGACTTAGTTAAGTTATATTAGCCGGCTGATAGCCACCTAATAGCCAGTAGCCGGCGATCAAATGTTCGGATCCTCGAATGCTCTCGCAAGTTTCAGACTCAAATTCTAATTCCCAAACTTTCCAATCGTTTGTGTTCCACCTCGAAAAGCCTGGCAAAAGGTCTACTAAGTCTCAACCGTGTGCTTCCTACCGAGCTCGAGGAAGCCTTCCTGGTTCGAAAAGGGAGGTTTTGGTACAGAGCTCCCTCCGACGCTCCATATGGCGACGGCCTTCGGGATGATGCCTGTCTCAGATGAAAGCTGGACAAGCCATTAGCATGAGTTGTATTTCGCAAAACCCAGCTGCTAGCGATGTAAGCTTGCAGTTTCTCGTACCCATCGAACGTAACGGAAGAAACGAAGTGAGGGGATGCTCGTTTCCGTCAAAGAATCTCGAAAGCGAGCAGCGCTCAGAAAAATCCGATGATGTCGCACAGCGCAGGGTGTGAGCGCAACTCGTTTCTCGCGACTCAACGAGAGCTGGCAGAAGAGGTCAGAAGCGTCATCCGAGCAGCTACTCAATGAAAGTTATAAGCGCCTTGTCGAACCGGTTAACATGAGCGATGTGAGGACCAAGGCTCAATCGTAAAAAGCGATCCTACTCTACGCGGAATATTGGATTGCAAAATGCCTTGCCACGCCCCAGGAGCTATACTGATCTCGGAGTGGTCTGCCGTGGTCAAAGTCACGTCTGCCCCTTTAGCATGTGCCACTATTAAAAAAAGGGTGTCTGCTCAACATCGAGAATTGTTACCCTGATGGACTCAACACCTTGATCTGTGCACATTCGAACCTAGTCAAAGTCTTACTCTTGAAGTCTTTGACAGTTTTCAACCGATTATTTTCCCATACATTATTTTTGCTCAAATACCAGTCCTTTGAGTTGTCCCCACGACAATCCAACCCAGCTCGAAAAAAAAACTTTTCCTCATCCGGCTTCAACTTGCATCCCCTGTCACCTTTTTTGTGCCCTAATATTCCAACGACCACTTCCAACTGTTTATAATTGTACCATTTGATGTCTTTCCGAAGAAACCTAAATACAATCAAGCGCTATGAATCAAGCCCTAACTCAGGCATAGCGGATGCGGCCGAATCTCAAACACAACCCCTTACTTTTCACGTCCGGCCACACGAAACTGTTCATAATTGTCTAAGCGGAAATGTTGATTCACACGTATTCGTCGAAGAAAGTCGCCGTCCTTCCACACCTCGATCTTTGGAAATCACGGGCGAGAATAAAGTTGATGCAAACTCGAGTGATAGTGAAACAATAAACGAGAAGACACTTGCTGAGCAAGTTGAGAGTTTAAATTATTTCACGGCGACTAAGTTGACAAATGAAAAATTTGACATACTCTCTCAGTACGATGAACCTGAAAGTGACGTCACGTTGTTTTCTTTGGATGATGATCCAAGTCTTCCTGTCATAACTTTCCGATCAATTTTGGTTGGTGTTTTGGAAGGAATTTTGGGTGCGGCTGTGACCCAAGTGAGTGTTTTATTGCCCAACAACAACGTACAAATTTAAAAGAGTGCTAATTCGGGTCCAACTCGCAGTTGTTCATGTTCAAACCCGTTCACTTGCGCATTCAACCTCTGTTTCTTCAGGTAAGATTTCAAACTTTCGCGTTCACTATATCTTTCGAGTTGACATGAGTTGTTTGATAGATAACTTCAATGCTATTTGGACGGGCACTCGCGCTGATTCCTGGCCCGAAATGGTGGAACCCGGGACCTTTCAGTATAGTCAGTGTCTATCTACCTTGTCAGGCTATAGCTTATCATATATTTAGCTAAACTCTCTTTCAATCAAACAGAAAGAAACTGCCTTCGCTTCGATTATGTCTAGTTCTGCTAGTGTTGGCGCCTTTGCCGTAGAGGTATGCCCCGCACTTTCATTGGGTCACTGTTTTCCTAAACATGCTATGGATCCCCGCACATTAAGCATATGCTCACGCCCATACTGCTTCAACTGAACTTTAGATGTTGGCCGCCCAAGATCTGTACTTTAACCGAGTTCCCAATTTCGCAATCTCGATGGCTATTCTTCTTAGCTCCCAAATGATTGGCTACGGTTGGGCAGGGTAGGCTTTTCGCAAATTATTTTTAGCCGTGACGCAACGATAAATGGCTGAGAAGAAATGGGTCTGATAAACTTGTGCATTTCAGCCTGTTGCAGCCAATCTTGGTTTATCCCGCTCAAGTCGTCTATCCGTAAGTGCCCCATTATCTCTTCCTCGCTGTCGGCGCTAATGACTGGTCAATCAATAGAGACGTTCTACCCTCAGTTTCTTTATTCCATTCTCTTTTTGGAGAGGGTCAAGAATCAAAAGACCAGTTGAAATTTTTCAAAAAAGCTTTTTTCAGTATGGGGTTGTGTGGGTAAAATTTCCTTAAGACGATTTTACCGCGTGAATTTTGAATGCTGAGAGTTTTCCGTTTCTATTAGACGAAATTTTCCCGACATACATCTCACCCGCTCTACAGGCGATGAGCCTGTTCTGCCTCACGCTTCCTCGCAATCAAGCTATTACAAATCTCTTTGGCGGTGCTGAGCCATTCGAAGGACTGGGTTTTTTGAATATCTCCGGAGACTGGTCATTAATTGGAGCCCATGGTCCTTTCTCTACACCTTTGAGCGCTCAGGTAGGTTTCGAATCAATCTGCATAAGCTGTTACATTTGTCGAAAGTCGTCTGATTTTAGTTGCATTACAGGTTCACCACATAGTTGGTGTCCTATTTTCGTTGTTCATATTATCTCTAATTTATACAAAATCTTGGTTTGGTTCGTTCGATCTTTTCCCCATCTTTTATTCTGCTTGGACCTGGTAAGGTTTGCGTACTAGGATCTTCTTATGCTCATCTGTAACAATTTTTTAAAATAGATGCCGGCTCCGCTCAAAATTTCCCCTTCATGTCCGCCTCATTGTTCACTTCCGAGGGTGCCCCGTATCCAAGCAAAAAAGTTATCAACGCGGATGGAACGCCGAATGAAGCAGTCATCGCAGAAATCGGCCTGCCATACTTCGCTTCGACTTACGTCATCGCTTCCGTGTTTGGTTCTCTTGCCGTGGCATCGGCCGTTAGTCACGTGATATTGTATAATTATGATATCATTTTGTCCCTCTTCAAGAAGGACGCCAATCTCAAAGGAATAGATCCACACAGAATCGTCTGTCAAAAGTATCGCGATTTCCCACTGTGGTGAGCCTCTTTCATCAATTTTTTTACAGTTCTTTGTCCTGCGATCCAGAAGAGTACGTTCACCGACTATATCTTCTTTCTCTTTTCAACAGGGGTTTTATGATAATTAGCGTAGTATCTATCGGCTTGGCTCTTGGAGCTTGCTCCCTCGAGAAAGCCGGCCTATCCGTTGGTGGTATCTTAGCCGCCATCGCACTTTCTGGTGTTTTAAGGTCAGTCTCGATCTACATCCATTTGTGCCTCTCCCTTTTGGAATTTCAACTTTCGCGGTGAATCTCGAGTTTAATGGTTTCCCCCTACCTTCATGTGATTTCCTGTAGTCTTTCCGTCGGTTTCTTGACGGCCATAACTGGATTTCATTTGAATCTCAACAATGTTGTGCAAATGTTGGGGGGGCTTCTTTTTCCGGGAAACGCCTATGGAAATATGGTCTTTACAACCTACGGAGCATCCACAGTCTCACAATCCATTAATATGTTAAAAGACCTCAAGCTCGGACAGTACATGCACATGTCTCAAACAAGTGTAGTAACTTCTCAGATACTTGGCACGCTTATTGGAACGCTGGTCAATTATGGAATGATGAAAGTTCTCATCAATACTCAACGTGACGTCCTGCTTTTACCTAATGGAAACGGTGTCTTTTCTGGATTCGCCATTGCCGCATTTGAGGCGCACGCAGTCAGGTTAGCAGCCTCTGTCACCTCATTTGACGTGTGTTTTCGTTAGACTTATCCTGACACCTAATACAACCTCTTTTTCAGTTGGGGAGCATTTTCTACTCGATTGTCCCTCGCCAACCAACGTTATGTAAGCCTTTTGTTCGCCAAAAAAACATGACCCATAAACCTCTTGTTCGAGCCTTTCTCCCATCAGGGTCACCACCAATATCCAAAGGAGTTTTAGAAGTCTCGCCTTGTTCACCAAAACTTCTTTTCTCGTCATTATAGGTCGCCATACCTGCTGCATTAGGAATTGGACTCTTTCTACCAATCCCATTTTTCATTGCGCACAAGTTTTGGCCACACCTCAGGCTGAACGCAATCAATATCCCATTGGTCGCCGGGTCTATCTCTTCTGGATATTCCGGTACGGCCCCTTACTTCTTGTCTAGTTTCATATCCGATCATCTCACAAATTCTTGCCTCCATTTACCGGTGGGCAGGTGCGACGGCTGGGCGATTAGTCAACATCATCATCGGTTTGATGTCTCAATTTTACGCGCGCCGATATCGGCCCCAATGGTAAGTCCTTTCTTGTGGAGCTCACAACAGAAATTCCACATGTGACCCAATTTTCTGACTCCCTTATCTATCCAATCGTAGGTTTAAGAAGTACAATTACGTTTGCTCTGCTGCGTTGGATGGAGCAACTCAGATAGTCATCTTGATCTTGGCAATCTTCTTCCAAGGCGGAGCGGGTTACACAGTCAACTTTCCAACGTAAGAACTCTTTCAAGCAAGCTCACCTGCTCCACAAGGAAAAAAAAATTCAACAGGAAATAAATCGCCTCTAAATTTGTACCTGACAACTTTTGCTTCTGTTACTGCAGCTATTTTTTAAATCCCCCAGCAGGTATTCCTAAAGACTATTGTTACATGGCCCCTGGGAAGGGACGGGGACATTCACATAAAGATTGACTACTCAAGTCTCATGAAAGATCAAATCTCCAGATCTTCAGCTTGCACAAAACTCTTTTTAAATTTTTCTGTGTGTCATATTCATGTTTTGAAATATCAGTGGGACACGCAAAGGGTATGTACAGTTGCTAAAGGCACCTCTGTCTGACACTTTGGCCCCGACAGGCCCCGGTCCCAAATGTTGTCTCCAGAATTTTTTTAATTTTTTTTTTGTACGTATAAATAAGTATCTATGTATATTTATCTCAACATGTTTCAAGGCTCAGGTTTTCTTTTAGCAACATTTTATATATAGTGTGTATCAAGAAATATTTCATATATAGTGTGTATCAAGGAATATTTCATATATAGTGTGTATTGTAGATTCTAAATATAAACCTTGTTGTAGCAAGCCCCTGCCCCTTGCCTCAAAAAACAACTTGTATGGTACTTACTGACTGTGGCTTCATCTCTACTCTTTTCAACTTTTTTTCAACACCTTCTTTCACCCATATTCATAAAAGCAATTATATAAAATCACATTCATTTAATTCATCATCGTGGCCATCTCTGCAGCCAAGAGAGCACAGTGACAGTGTTGAGAAAACAAGGAAAAAGGAAATCTACTTCAAGATACCATCCTTGAGTTGATTCAGAATAATCTTGTGGATGCCAAAGATTGGGAAGACTGCAAATAAGATGTTCAAGCACACATCTTTCTGGTGTTACTGAGTTTTGATCAAACCGTTCCGGCTGTTGGCAAGCGCAAGAATTGGTATGGAAACCTCAAGCAGTACAAGAGACACATTGCCAACCCAGACCCCACCAACCCACAACTGGTGTCCAAGCCTGTCCCATCTTCAACAAAATCCTATTGGAAGAAGAAGTCAGTGGCAGCAGCTGGCAAAAATGTGAATCTTATGGCTCAATGGCTCAATCAACCCTGTCCTCCCTCACCAGCACCCATCCCAACGGCCACTCCTTCCTTGGTACCAACTGTGACTCCTGTTGGATGGGAGGACTTGGCCAAGCTCAATGAACAGACTGGGGACGCAGGCAATAATGCCAGTGATGGTGACAACACAGCATTGGACTCAACTGACAATGCAAGTGACAGTGACAACACAGCATCGTACACCTCAGACAAAGTGGTGGCCAAGAACCAAACATCTACAGTTGCAAATCACAAGGCTTGGATTGCCTCATGCATACAGAACTATCGCAGCAAAGCCCAACCCCAGCCTCATCGAGCCAGCCATCTTGCAGCCATTGAAGACAAATGGAAAGATCTTGATCAAGCCATTCACAAGGCTACAGATATGTATGAGCTTCAAAGTAAAGAAAGTTCAAAGTTTAAGACTCCCACACTCATTCTAGATGGGCTTTGAGAGTATAATAATTGGTGGAAGGAGCTTGCAATTGTTCATGCAAAAGCTCCTTCTGCTACTGCCTCAATCCTTACTGCACAGTTTTTGTGCCAATGACTTGAAAAGCTGCCTGCCGGGTTCTCTTCGGGTATTGGTCGGGCACAAAAGATCAGGATCCAGGCTGCTCATCTTCTCAAGTTCAGAGCTCTTACACTTTTGGAGGCTGGGATGGGGGCAGCCCATCCATGCATGCTTGACAAAAAGTTGTTGTCTGCTGAGCTGATGACATGGGCAACCTTGCAAAAACCAGGAGAAGTAAGTTTCTTCCCCTTTGCACTACTGCTACAGAACTTTTTCATCTAAAGATGTGCATACTGAATGTTACATCTTTTGTCAGGTCACACCATAAGTCTTTCTTGATCAGGTAAATAGAAATCTGCTATAGAAGTTCTTTCCAAACAAATCAATCTCACTTATCACCAGTTACTATTGGATGTACAAATTAGGCTTTTGACCCCAGGCCTTTCACAAGTCAATCTACTTTGATGGTCACAAGCAAGAGGATGTAAAGACTAATTGAAAAACTTACATACAGAAGGTTGCTGAGCTGCGCAAGTGATCACAATCCTATGTGGGCAAGAACCTGAAAGATCTGGTCTTGGTTCATCCAGATGTTCTAGGAACACATCAAGAGACCATATTTGTCTACCACAATGAATCAATGATCCATGCAAAGGAACGACCAAGGCTCTCATGGCTCCTCCTGGGAGTATCCGAGCTGTGATCAAACAACCAAGGCCATCTGATCCATATCTTGGATTTCATCTGCAAGACGACTGGCTGTTTGGTGCCAAATGAAGAGCAAGCTCAGGCTCTTGCTTTGAAACTGGCCAACCATTCAATTCCCCCAGCAACAGATGCAGCTGTTGTCATCTATTGTTGGCCCTTGAGCCTTTACTTACCAGTAAAGACCAAAAGGACTTCAATAGTCTAATAAATTAATAAATATACATATACATATGTAAAGTTTTGACAGTCTGGTATGAGCAGAACTAACAGTTCCGTGAGCAAAGAGATTGAGGGAGTGACGAGGGCAAAGGCTTGTTGTGAGTGACCTGCTTACGCAGGGAACAACAGAGAGACAGAGTACGGAAAAAAAATGGTAAGAGTCTGATTTCGCTAATCTCAATTCGATGATTGAGAAAAAGCATCTACACATCCACAACAGCACATTAAACACCTGGTATGAGCAGAACTAACAGTTCCGTGAGCAAAGAAATTGAGGGAGTGACAAGGGCAAAGGCTTGTCGTGACTGACCTGCTTACGCAGGGAACAACAGAGAGACAGAGTATGGAAAAAAAATGGTAAGAGCTGAAGAAAACACGTTAGACAAAAGACTGGTGTGGAAATTATAACAGAGTATGAGAGACTTACTCTGATTTCACTAATCTCAATTCGATGAGAGAAAGGAAATCAGAGTAACTACAACAGAGGTCTATTTAAGAGAATTTCTGCACACCCAGTCCTCCCTTCCATACCTTGACCGAGACCACTCTTGACTGAAACTACACTACTTTACCAGCACTCCTTACAAAAACACGAGACTACGCTTAACCCAAAACACTACACTACTTTTACCTGCACACCTCACTGAGACGTTGACACTACACTTAGTCCCACCATCCCTGTGATCACATGGTTGACAGCATGAAGAGGTTGCCTGAAACCGTCTTTAGGGAAAAAACAATAAGCCGTGGTCGTCCCATATCTCGACAACATATAGATATAGATAAATTTAATATATCCATAAAACCAAATATATATATCAAATTCAACTCAGAGGTCTAGTATCAAAGACCCACAAAAATATATGTATGTAAAAAGATAATAATGAATAATAATTTCATATCTTCTAATTTTTGTACACAGCATTATCCATATTTTGTGGGTCCAGGATCAAAGAACTAAAACAGACCCCAAAATCCCCCTTTAGAATATTCCATAAGAATCCAGAAAGTTAGCCAGATTTAACAGATTGTCTATTGATACAACCCTAATAATTGATAGAACCAAGACAACCAATAGTCTCATATCAAAACACCCAAAAGAAAGAAAAGGGGTTCCAATAGTCTTGTGTCAAACACCCAAAAGAGATAAAAGGGGTTCTAACTAAAAGAGTAATATAAGAGACCCTGACAATGACTCTAGCAACTTGAAAAAAAGAGGGACCTGGAAACAGTGGATATTCCAAGGACCCTGAATATGATGGCACCCTAGGCAAAATGGACTACACCACTAGAAGAATCATATGGTGTAGATGTACCCACTTCAAGCTACCAGGAAGAGTATAAATAGAGCTCATCCTGGCGGGCTAAAGAGGAGGACAGACAGAAAAATAAGCAAACTCTATCTTTTAAAAACTAGCTCATCTAGATCTCTTGAAGAGTTCTATTTCTGCTCCACAACATCTTTGATAGTGTCACAATACACCTACCTGATATTACATAAAAGCTTTCCAAACTACTTATTCAAAATCTTTTACAGTTCCATTGTTAAGATCCTCTTTAACTTTCAGACTGTAAATCTTGAATCACTGTTTCTCATTGCTTCAAATATCAATCTGTCATGATATTCTAATGTCAAGAACTTCAGCCTATGAAGACAGAAGGGAAGAAGTAGTTTTGTTTGACTAAGTGAGGAAGTGTATAAGCTATGTTTTGGGAATAAGCAATCTTGTTTGACTACTTGGACTGACATGTTTAGAATAAGTGACCTGCGTGTCAGCTTGAGTAATTTTTTGGAATAAGTCATAAGACTTGCTTTGGAATAAGTTCTGAAACTTGCTTTGGAATAAGTTATGCAACTTGTTTCAGAGCAAGTCACAAAACTTGTGTGTCTGTACAAGGAATAGGTCCTTGAGGCCTGAGAGCACGTGTGATGTGGCTTGTATCTTGGTATATAAAAAGGTTGGCACCATGACTTGCAGATTTCCTTTTCCTCATCAAAATAGGAATTCTGTAAGTCATCCCACCTTTTTAGTCAGTTTACCAAGCATTTTAAACTCATATTCTTTTCTTCAAAACTTTTTCTCTCTCCTCTCATCTCCTACACTATCACTTTGATACCTGTTGCTTTAAGCACAGGTTTGTCACCTTTTTCTCTCAAAGCTCTATGTAGCACCTTCTGGCTTCCAAGCCATCGAGTACACTGTTAACAGTTCTGATACCCCAGGTTTGTCACCTTTTTCTCTCAAGGCTCTATGTAGCACCTTCTGGCTCCCAAGCCATTGAGTACACTGTTAACAGATCTGATACCCCAGGCTGCAATCAAACACTTGAACAAACTTGTTTTCTCTCACAATCTCCAACATCTCTGAAGTTCCTTTCAAACTTTGTGAATTGGATTCCTTTCCTGGTCAATCATCACTGTTCTTGCAACTCAAAGTTTTCAAGATCCCTGAAGTTTTCATAACTCAGGCTACTCATTGGATTTTGTAAGTCCTTTGAGGAATCACCCAGGCCTAGGCTGACCTCCATCCTCTGTAAAACCTTACAGTAGGCCTTTGTCACAAATCACAAAACCCTTCCAAGGTTTCTTGTTTATCTCCTGTCCCACATTGTGGGATCTCTAGGTAAAACCTAGCAGAAACTGAGCAGGTAAAAGGAATACTAGACTAAAGGACTAATAACCAATATGGAGCTAACCAGCCTACTCTAAAAAGATAAAGCTGAGCTTTATGGCACTGAAATGATAAATGATAAATAAAAAAAAATGTGTTCAATGAAGAACTTTAAAAAGGGG